>CM041296.1:20686661-20991669 GCA_023052935.1 Piezodorus guildinii | reverse complement strand
TAGTTCACTTTCTACACCGTACAACTTTCTATGTTTTTAAGGATACAAACTACCCATTTGTAAAATTTTTTTAAGAAAATATAAAATAACATTTCATACTTTAATATGGGTGAAATTCGGTTTGGATTTGCTAAATATAAATAATTTTAAGCCTTACAATACAATTTAATAATGTTTCGACAATTACAAATCAACTCTTGTTGAAGTTTAATGTAAAAAAAAAAGTATTTATCTTAAAAAAAGGATTTTATCTTGCATCGATTTGCACCAAAATTTTAAATCAGGCTTGTCTCACCCCTTATATAAAATTATATACCATGCTCACGGGCTCTGATTCTTTTTACAAGTGAAAACTACCACTTATTGTCAAAAATTATAAAATAACATTCCATAACCTTAATATGGATGAAATTGTATTTGAACTGGTAAAGTAATGATTATCTTATGTTCTAGGATATCAGATATCATATTTCAATCTTTAAAAATCACCCTTAATAGCATTGCAATTTTTATAAAGTACTTCAATAGATCTACATAGAAAAAAAAGTAGAGTTACAAAAAAAAAATATATATTAGCGTAAAATTACACTGCCTATTCACATACATAGACCGATATTTTTGGTTTTGCTGATTATTACGCTCCGAACCAAGCTATTCGAAAAAATTATTGTTAAAGAAAGCTTTTTTTTTTTTTCTGTTAGACAGATCTAATTATGTACTTTAAAAAAGGATTTATGAGTTTTCCTCGGAAAATGCAAAATATCCTATTCTTTGACTTTAAATCTTTCAAATTATGCATATGGTGAAAAAAAGTTTACCATTTACATTGGCCGTAGAAAAATAATAAAAGAAGGCTTTTTTGTTTTTTTAAATGCTGCAATGTCTTTGGTTCTTGTGTGTTTTTTAAATATAATGCATATTTTTCGAGTTATTAGCAAAAAAACATCGATTTTTTTTTTAAACTTACTTTTAACAGCGAATAAGTAAAAAAATATTAGTTTTTAGAAAACGTAAAGAGCATTTTATCTTATAATTACTTTTCCCATCGATTCCTACAGTTCAATGTAGTATAAAATTTCCACTCCTGGGGTGGCAACAACCCTCAAACTTTTAGCGTATACCGATATGATGTAGATACTATTATATAGATACTACATTATTATATTATAATTATATAATATATATTATTATTATTATATTACATGAAAATGTTCCTTGGGCTATTCCCCACATTCTGTAAAAATTTCACGTAACTCCATGTTGGATGAAAAAAATTAAGATCCACAATACTTAATTTCCTGTACTAAGGTGGTCCTAGCATTTTTTAATTAGAATGAAATATTCTTAGATATCATGTCCTTCGGAAGGGATGTAAAAAGATGGTCCCGAGGCAATGCGATTTCAGGTCGTGAGAGAACCCTATCTATATTAAACCTGGATAGTTAAAATTTAATACTCCCAATGTAGCTTCGTCCGAATAGTAGCGTCAAATGAAGAAACAAACAAACAAAACTATGATTATACTTATATGACTTACATTATTTTAAAATTTAGGACAAAGCATTTATTAATAAAAAAATAATATACATGTGGGCACATATAGATATTATTGTTATACCACGCATTTTAATAATAATATTATGAAAAAAATTTTTTTATATTACTCCATTTGTAGTGGTCCTCATTTTAGAATGTAATATTTCCAGTAACATTTTGTATACATCAATTCGGAAGAGGCGATAAAGGAATAATTTGTTTTTAAATGAAGTTAGTAGAACAAATCCGATACCTAGGTCTCCATCTTGACAAGCGCCTTACTTGGAATCCTCACACAAGACTGAAACGACAAGAAACTGCTCGAAGATATCGATTACTACAACACTTACTAGACAAACGTTCAAAACTTCCAGTACATTACAAAAGACTCATCTACATCACAATTATCAGACCTATTTGGACATATGGAATCGAGCTTTGGGGCTGTACGAAACCATCTAATTCCTCCCGCATCCAGTCCTTACAATCCAAAATCCTTCGCAAAATCCTGAATGCTCCTTATTTTGTCACAAATCAAATCCTCCATAATGACCTAAACATCCCATTTGTTGCAGACTTAGCCCGTGATAGATACTCCTCTTTCCATTCTAAACTCCCTGCACATACAAACCCACTTGTACGTAATTTATCTTCCTCAGATATCCCTGATAACCCTCCAAGGCGACTGAAAAGAATGTGGCCTCGGGACCTACTGTATTAAAATAGTTAGTGAAGTGCTACCACTGGGTGGTTCTTTCTCAAGACATTTTCATGACTTTTTATATTCATTCTACATATTTACTTATTGTATTCTTTAGTACAGTTGTAAATTACTATAAATAAATACAAAAAAAAAAAAAAATGAAGTTAAAGAAGGTGCTTTGCGTATAGAGGTAGGTATGGAATTCCAAAGTGAGGTGGCACGCTAATGTTTCTTTAAAAAAAGATGTTCTGTGAAAAGGAAAATAAAAGTAAATTATCTGAAATCTGGTGTTATCTGAATGTACAGAGGTACAAGGGATGAGTAGGTCAATGTTTAAAGGTTTTTGAATGCACGAAATATGAAATTAGGATTACCTAATTGAAAAGTTTTAATTACAGCACCAAAAAAAAACTTCTACTTATATTCTATCTATGGTCCGTAATCAGAATTCTTTTTTTTCCATTTTATGAAAACATATTTTTCCGCTGATTGGGGAATACCAACGCAATCTAAGCGTAACTTTTTTCTAAATATTCTAGTCTGAAATATAAAATATTAATAAAGCGTAAAATAGAAATTAAGAGCTCTGTGATACGCACACTAGATTTTGTTTCGTATTTTCGAATCTACTGCTGTCACTTTGCTCATGATGAAAAGCGGATATAATACGATGTCATATAGAGAATAAGTAAGCAGGTTTATATTAAGAATCTATTTATCAAATACCAATGACGAGAGTTTGTTATTTCGGTCTATTTTTGGCTCTTGATGTTCCTGGTTGAGATATGGGACCGATCCAGACCCGGATTGGGTGTGGTCTAAGTACGTTGTCTATATAGCGTCTTAAGGTGGCTCCTTCCAAGATAGTCGGTTCACAAGACTCGAGCTACTACAACAATGGCATTCAAAGCTCTTGTATGTACTAGTAAACGTTTGTTATTTATAAAATTATAATATGCATTGATATTTTATTTATTATGCACTTGGGAGACTGATCGGTACTCATAATATTCGGCAATCATCAGTGGTTGTTCATGAATTTCAAATTCATTTGAATCTATCTGATATTTTTTTCGTTCCATTTAATGTATTTCATTTACACCTAGGAGGTTAAAATTCGGTTATAGAGTACGCTGATAATTTATTATAATAATTTAGGGATTATTAGGTGAACTCACGATAACTAAAATAGTAAATGAAACTAGGATAATAAAAAAAATGAAGAGATGATATCGGTAATATTGGTATATAGATGTGCACGTTTGAACATGTGGATAAATCAAAGTATATATATGCTGTGAAAACAAAAAAAAAAAAATTCCGGGAAGAAAAAAAGTCGGAAAATCCGTGTTTTTCACTTCAAAAATTACCTTGCTCCATGACTTCAATCAAGAAATTTAAAAATAAGGATTTGAAAAATCTATTATTCTACCGGCGGTTCCGTTATGATGTTAAACATGGTAGCTGATTTTGAGGAATGAACGACTCCTTAAGATTTTCGAATATAAGGTTCTAGGATGAGGTTCTTGGAGGATTGAAGATATTACTAAACGCGAAATTGCGGAACTTTTATTCCTTGTCAGATAAATGAGGATCTAATTTCGCGGCGACTCGATGTGATTAAGGTTAGTGATGAACGACTTCTGAAAAGGATAATAAAAGCTAATCTGACTGTTAGGTGTCTAAAAGATATGCCGAGACGTAAGCGGGAGGATTATAGTAAGACTGATTTCAGAGATTTGATCTTGGGAGATGGTCATTGGATTCAATTGTGGAGTAGGCAAAGATTGGTGGTATTCGTCTTATTATTATCATCTGACAGTTTTAAATGTTCTCAGTGTATTTATATATACACACACATATAGATATAACTTCTTCACATTATGTTTATATTACCCTTGCTTCTAATTACATGTCTTTACATTCTTCGACTTCTTTCTCAGTTCTTCTTCGCCTTTTGCTTGGCCGCTGCATCGGCTGCCCTTATCACACCCTACGTTTTGGGAGGTGACGACGGTTCCTATTGGCCCGGCAAGTGCGACCTGAGAGAACTCCACCCAGACCTTCCATCAATCCCTGGAGCCCTGCCTTACCCATTAGTTCGTTCCTACTGGCTGTAAGAAGGATTCAACATGCGCCGAAAAGTTACCTGGAAATAGCTGATATTCAGCCTTTAGTCACATGAGAATAAAATTAAATTTATCTTATGTATATATACTTCATAATTTTCATTCCAGTCTAAATAAATAGTTCTGTACAGTTATTTTATTTATTTATTTTTTACGATACCTTAGGCCCTCAATTATGTCATTAATTCATAAATTAAGTAATAATAATATTAATTCTAAAGATTTAGTTGAAACCAGAATGATTATTTTAAACAATAAAAAAATCTAGCACTGCGTGTCAGTAATATTTTATAATTATCCATCATCGTTATAGGAGCAGCGTGGTCTAGTGGATAGAGCGCTAGATTACTGTTTTCGGGGTCGTGGGTTCGAATCCCGACAGTGATATAGCATTATTTATTCTATTATTTCGGCCGGGGGTGACCCTGAGGTATGGAGACCCTCCTTGGGTACACCCAGCCTCTTTAACGTGGGTACCCAAAAATAACGTTGGCACCCATCCGGGAAAAACCTTATGGCTGAGTGTGATCTCGGCCTAGTCACCTCATTGCACGGCCGTTGGCCTAGAAACAGTACGAATCTCTATATGTACTGAACCCAAGACCCTTCACGGGTGGTAAAAGTACAGGTTAAATTTTAATTTATCACCGTTATAATGAATATGATTAGTTGCCGTTGAGAAGTTCTCGAAGGAATTAGAATTGATTGATGCCAATAAATGAAATAATTAAATAGTTGCAACTGTTTATTGTCTTCCAACGTTTCCATTTGCCATTCACTCACGACACGCTCTGATGATAACCATAATGTGGTTCGGAACATTGACAGAGAATAAATATTTGAAACTATTAAATTGTTTCATTTACTGACCTCCAACCGGACTATTTCTTTCCAATCTATCATCATTGTACATTCATATTTAGAAAATCTAACTTATTTTCACTCTTTCGAAAATTCATAAAATTACCTCAACTTTGAATACTTTTTCCTATATAGGTTAGCCTAATTTTGGTAAAAATATCGATCTTGTGAATGTATACATTTTTTTTTAAGATATTTTTTTTTAAAAATCCTGTTTTTCTGACATTTAAAGGAAAATATCACAAAATGTTTTGGTCAATTAATATAAGAATATAATGCAGTATGGACATATATATTATGAGTACAAGTGATAAAAGTTTGCTTACTAAGACTCAGCTGTAGTAGTTTCCCTTTTTATTTGTTTTTCACGGTTTTACATTCAGAAAAGCACTAGATAACAGAAAAAAAAAAAAAAAAAAAAAACTATGACAATCTAAATTGTTGAGTTCCGCTTCCTGTAAAATCTTTTATAATTGACAGAGAATCTTTTGGGAATCATTGCCTTGAATATTGATCTCAACTACTCATGTGTAACAATCTTAACGATTCATACTAAGGCATACATCATGGATTCCCAGATTTCATTGAATTTTTCGATGAAACTTGGAAAAATAGAGGCGGGACCTCATTTTACTTCTAGCCTTGCTTAGGAAGAGCAATTCGAATACAATGACCCATCTTATATTTACTATCTATCAACCACTATATTGTTAGTTTATTTTTTTATTGATATTTGCATATTACCAGAGCTAGAGAGGTTTTCCAAACACATGTATTATTCCGCAAAGCTAAAATATTTGCTAGAAAATTGTTTACTAAATATCAAATTAATTCAACTATTCTCTGCTTAATTATAAATTAGAATGATCTGCAATAGAACAATGTTGAATAAAACAATCGTGGGCTGTTGAATTTCTTCCCCTTTAATAAAGAGTCCACTGGCGGAAGAAATTTTTTTTGCTATCCCTGATGAGAAACCTCCATTACCCAGTTGAAAAAATACTCCGAGTTTTTTTCGTTTCTGTTTTAAATAAAGTCCTCGTTTCTAAAAATTACAAAATAAAGAAAAGATCTCTTGGGATTAATCAACGGAATACCGATCTGGCGATATAAAAGATGTATAAGATCTCTAATTATTATACTTTTTTTCTCAGAATTGATTGTGTTCTTCAATTATTGATCCAGAATTTGTGCTCTAGCTTAGCATGGATTATAAAATTAAAGCGATAAAATACAAAAATAATTAGTACATTATATGCACTGTATTACCTAGTAATATTTATTGATTTTTTTTCTCATTTATTTATAGTAAATTACAACGAACACAATAAGTAAATATGAGGAATGAATAAAAAAGTCATGAAAATGTCTTGAGAATGAACTACCCAGTGGTAGCACTTCATTAACTATTATAACTCAGTAGGTCCCGAGGCCACCTTCTTTTCAGTCGCCTTGGAGGGTTATCAGGGATATCTAAGGAAGATAAATTACGGACAAGTGGATTTGTATGGGCAGGGAGTTTAGAATGAAAACAGGAGTATCTATCACGGGCTATGTCCGCAACAAATGGGATATTAAGGTCATTATGAATGAGTTGATTTGTAACAAAAGAAGGAGTATTCAGGATTTTGCGAAGGATTTTGGATTGTAAGGACTGGATGCGGGAGGAATTAGATGGTTTCGTAGAGCCCCAAAGCTCGATTCCATATGTCCAAATAGGTCTGATAATAGTGATGTAAATGAGTCTTTTGTAATATACTGGAAGTTTTGAACGTTTGTCCAGTAAGTGTTGTAGTAACCGATATCTTCGACCAGTTTCTTGTCGTTTCAGTCTTGTGTGAGGAAATTGATTAATTTAATTTATTATTTTGGGAAAAGTTATATTTTTACTTTCACTTAGATATATACGAAATACCTAAGGGAGGCTATTTGGATCTTGAGCATTGACGAATTCCAGTTTTTTCTGTAAATACATGCTTTAGGATCCTCTGAGTTCTGATAAAGTTCACTTAAGGACTGTACGTGTGTCTGTGGTACATCTTGCTCAAAAACGATAAGTTGTGTAGATCGGAAAGTTCATATTTTATTAAATGTATATCTCTCAGGTGTTACAGCAACTTTTTCAACGAATCATCCAACCAAAGCAGCCTCTTTATTTTAATTAAATTCTCTAAAGCGGTGTGAAATTCAATATGCTTTAATATAATTTTATACTGATTGAAATATTCTAACATGGCTATAATAAGATGATATGGTTCGTTTTTTAGACTCCACAAAATTAAAGGTACTTTAGAGGAAGATAATAAAATACTGCAAGCCCTGTCAGAATATTTCAATCAGAATAAAACCTACAAGTAATTAAAGCCCATATAATTTTACATTGATATAGAGAGTTAAATTAAAATAGTTACAGCCGTTGTTGATAAAATCGTAAAAAGGTGCATAATACATGGTATAAACTGGCTTTGGTTCCCTGATCTTGATTACAAATTTTATGTAACCTCTGAGACATGTACTACAGACTTATCAAATATTTTTATTGAAATTTTATAAGTTTATATTATAATACAACAAGTAAATATGCTGCTTAATGATCAAATACATAAAATAAGCACTCTAGTAGTCAATCTAAATAAGATGGTCCACCACCAAGACCACCTTCTTTTCGGGGTTCTCAAGGGATTATCAGGAATTGAAGTGAAGCAAGTATTGGAACTAGAGGGTTAGAGTGGGAGTAAAATTTTTCGTGGAAGGAGTGATACCTGGTTCGGGGCAAATCAGCAACATGTGGAACATTTAGGTCTTTCTGGATGATGTTATTCTTGAAAAAGTAAGGAGAGTTGAGGATTTCGGATTGTAAGGATTTAATAAGGAAAGAAATTTATGATTTAGTAGAGCCCCAAAACTCAAATCCGTAGGTCCAGGTAGGCCTTATGATTCATATGTAAATGTGTCTTTTGTAGTTATGTAAAAGGTTAAGGTGCCTTTTTAGTAAGTTTTGAAGTAACCGAAATAAGCAAGCAGTTTCTAGTCTTCTCAGTCTTGTAAGACGTCAAGCAGGAGCTCTAAACAGCGGATCTGTTCAACTACGAGAAGCGGAATATTATTAAAGGATACTGTAGGGCAGAATTTCATAGGTTTACGACGAAGGGAAAATGTAATTTGATGATTTGATTTTAATTTCAACACCATTCACAATTCTAACGCCATATTTTAAGTTTATAAAATATGAAATTTTGGTTATACACAACTCATCGTTTTTGAGCTAGACTTGTCCACACATTGACAGTTTTGTAGGAGTTGGTCATTTGAATTCAGAGGACCCTAAAATGTTTATTTCTATTGAAAACTAGAATTATAAAATTTTCACGACCGCAATACTTTTCCTCACTATATATTTTACATATAAGTAAGTGAATGTAAACATATTTATTATGGTAAGCCTGCAACAGATCCAGCTGGATTAGCTATTTTAATATACATTGTTAGAGAAACCTAGTCCTCGCCAAATGACTATGCAGGTATCTCTGCGAGGACCTTGAAGCACTAAGCACCTCCTTAGGGCGACCGCACCCAACAAAAGAAAAACAAACGAGTACCAAATTATAGCCTTGATGAGCTCAGTCTTATGCCACCTTAATTATTATGTAAATCTTAGGCTATTGATATATTTTTTAATTTTATTTTTGAGTAAATGAGAGGTTCGGTTCAACAAATCTATCAATTTCGAGAAATAGTCCCGGTCCTAAATTTATATTTTGGAACAGCAGAAAGCTCAAATATTCTGTTCCATCATCATAGGTAATCCTTATATTAATATCAATAGACGATTTTACAAACGTTTAGTTTTGGTTACAATATTTTTAAAAAAACTGTTAATTATAACACAATATCTTATTATTGGCAAAGAACTATATTAGGATATTATTGTATATATTATAAAGCTCTTTTCAGAAAATCCACTAATAAAAAAGCAATAAATTAATCTTTGGAAAATGGCTTATAAGCCCTGGTAACCTAAAAATTTAAAAATTGTTCATTTTATAAGAATTTTAATTTTCTATCGAAAAGCACTAACAGCTAAACAAATATTATTGCACGTCTCTTATAATTAGTGACTTGAATAAATAAATATATATATGTATATATATCAATTTTTACTTTCACTTACCTATATAACAATAGACATTAAGAAAAAAGGGGAACGTAAAAATTTGGAATCCCGGTTTTAAACAAACATAGGCATTTGAGCGTCCAAATAACTGAGTCGCGCAAAAAGGTGTGTGTCCGTAAGTTGTAAGTCCTCCAGGTAAACGAAAAGTCGTACGAAACTGAAATTTCAATTTCGATAAGCTCTCTATATCGATGTAAACTTTGATGGGTTTTATTATCACATAGGTTTCGTTCTGATTGTATATAATATTCTGAAAGGGTTTAAATGCCGACATTTCAATTTTTTTCCTCTAAAGAACCTTTAATTTTATATATTCGAAAAAATGAAACGTAGCATCTTTTTAACATTAAAAGAACCCATTTAAATATATAAACTCAACGAATTCAATATCTGACTAATATTTTATCCATTTTTTTTTTCGATTTTGAACATGATAACAGTAATATAATTCACCGTTGGAAAGCATAAGATTTTTAGAAGAAATATCTTAAAACTGAAATTGTAAAAGTTAATGGAGAGAGACGAAAAATCGATTAAACTAATTGATTTTTGTAGATAATGATATAATAGATTATAATAAAAAAAACATGAATAATATAATAAATTATTTAATAAAACACATGTTTCTATCGAAACTGAATGAAATAAATTCTTTAATATTTTTTCATCTTTATATAATTCTTATTTTATTTATTTATTTAATTTCACTTTATGCTGCTCTGGCTTATCGGACGATGCTACAGTGGAAGTCCTAAATTTTGCCTATCCAGGTTTTATTAGGATAGGGATCTTTAACGAGTACCTGACATCGCACAGGCTCGGGACAACCTTTTAACGTCCTCTCCGAAGGACGGCGTAACTAAAGATATAATTCATAAATCGATTTTAACAACGTTGGTTAGTGAAAATCGTGTGTTGCGTACACTAGATTGTTTTATTTTGTTTGCTTATTCTAAAATTCTTTACATATTTTTCTCTATCTTAAAAATAACTGCGTCATGAACGTATATATTGGTAAGATTTTAATTTTTGTTTGTTTTCTGCTTTATAATTAATTACACAAAATTTTTGTTTCTATTACGAGTTTATAACCTCCATGATATATTAATTATTAAAATATTTGTTAATTTAGACGAATCGCGATCAGTTTCAAGTTCAAATAACCTTTGAACTTTTGCCGATATGCGGAACCCGCTACTAAGGTAGCCGTCCCTGAAATCGAAAGTTTGAACATTCACTAATTAAACGGAAATTCGGCAAACGAGTTCTATTGCCAGCTGAGATATAAACCCATTATATTAGTGTGATTATCTTCCTCTTTGAACATAATCAATTATAATTAAAAAATACAGCATTATAATCCGACCATCCTGTATTCCGAAATTTAATATGTCAGATTATTTTTTTTTTCTTCATGTTTATTATTCAAACCTGTCAAAAGCAAGTATTGACGATAAGCAAATGTGCTATAGAAACATGGGCATTCTTCTAACAGGCATTTCAATTGATGACATTTCCTTTATAAGTCGAATATACACCAGGACCAGGGAACATCCCAATAAAATTAGTCAAATATGTACCTTTTGAACTTATTAAGAAATCGGCTGAGCTTATTTACGTTTGTAGAAAATAAGGAATATGTTCCTAACGAATGGACGGAGGGTCATATAACTCCCATTCACAAAAGAGGAAGCAAACAATTTTTGTTTAAACTACAGAGGTATCGGAGTAACGAGCAGCTTGAGCAGGCTGTATGGGAGGATTATCAACAATAGGCTCACGGAGGAAGCAACTGAATATGGGCGAAACTAATCGGAATATCCTACAGGACTCCAAAAAATACGTGGACTTCACAACGGAGTTTCTGAAAAAACCCAAGTTTCGTTATAGAATTTGAATCGAAAAGAACTTCTAATGACCGGAACTTCTGCGGGAAAAGGTATTCGAAAACATAAATAAGTAAAATCTCATATGAATTTTAAATGTGTGTGTATATATAAATGTGTATGTTCCTTATCATCCTACTCATCATTCTCAGTATACTGATACCTGGTTAGACCTACATATTTCTGACTCTCCTGTAAAAATTATTTCCTCATCGCAGCACCCCGTTCCTTTCTTATCATCACACGACCTTATCCATATTACTTATGATCTACCTGTCAAATCCTACAACCCAAGAATCATATCATATCGAAATTTAGACCTTCTTTCCTACGAATCTCTTCAACCTGATCTGGACTCAATCCACTGGGACACGATATACTCCGACAACTCCATTGATCCTATGGTCTCCACTCTTACCTCAAACCTACGATCCATACTAGACATCCACGCTCCCCTGAAAACCAGAATCTTACGCCGTCCCACTGCGCCTTGGCTCACCCCCGAGATAAAGGATATGATGAAGAGAAGGGAAGCGGCGAGACGCAAATTTCGACGCACCCGTTTGCAAGAAGACTATGTGTCTTTCAAGAAGCTCCGTAATGAAACCCAATGCGCAGTGCGACGTGCTAAATCCCTCCATATCCATTCTGTCCTTTCCGATGCTTCTGATAATAAATCCAAATGGAAAATCCTTAGAAAATTGTCATTTCCCGAACCCAATAACCCCAGTTCTTTCCAAATCACGCCTGACGATCTCAATAACCATTTCATATCCTTTGCTTCTGATTCCTCGACAGCTCCTGACATTACTTACCGAAGCTTCAATCCCAACAGTTTCTTCTTTTCTCACGTGTCCTACGACGAACTACTCAATGCAATCTTAAAATCCCGTACTAACGACTATGGACCGGACAATATTCCAGTAAAACTAATAAAATCCAGCCTCCCATCTCTCATACCGGCATTATATCATATTTATAATTTCTCTCTGCAAAATTCCACTTTTCCTTCTTCCTGGAAAACCGCCCTCGTCCGACCAATAAATAAAGTTCCGAATCCTGCCTCACCGCAAGATTTCCGTCCTATCTCTATTCTCTCCAACCTATCAAAACCGCTCGAACGCCTTGTACAAACCCAACTATCATATTTCCTTGAAGAAAACTCTCTCCTTAGTCCTCTCCAATCCGGGTTTCGACCTGGTTATTCTACCCAATCCGCTCTCCTTAAAATAACACAAGACCTCCAAAATGCCATTGATCATCAAAAATTAACTATACTCATCCTCTTAGATTTCTCAAAGGCGTTTGACACGGTTGACCATAGTATCCTTCTTAACAAACTCCAAAATCTTCCAGTATCCAACAGTGCTTTACGCTGGTTTCAATCCTTTCTCTCCGATCGTTCTCAGTATGTAGTAGTGCCAGATCAACCTCCTTCCAGTACCCTACCTCTATCCTGTGGTGTCCCTCAGGGATCGTCTCTATCTCCTACCCTATTCGCTATCTACATTAATGACCTCCCTCTCCATATCAATCACTCTAAATACCACCTCTATGCTGATGATTTCCAAATATACCTCTCCTTCCCACCTTCCGACCTATTACTAGCTACAAAAAAATTACAAGAGGACATAAATCAAATAAGCCACTGGGCTGAAGTGAATAAGTTAAAATTAAATGTTGAAAAAACAAAAGCAATTGTAATAGGATCCCCTCACCTTCTGAAAACCGTTCCTCATATTCCAACCTTGTTCCTCAATAGTAATCCTATAAAGTTCCACCCTACTGTCCGAAATCTGGGAGTAACCTTCGATCAATGTCTATCCTTCAAAAATCATATTTCAGAAATCTCTCGACGTACCCTTTCAACTTAAAGCGACTGTATTCCCTCCGTCACCTATTTCCGCTTGAAACCCGAATACTCCTCGTTACCTCCCTAATATTCCCCCACTTCGACTATTGCTGTACGGTATATGGTGGTGTGTCTGGGGATCTCGAGGTAAAAATAAAACGCTTAATCAATTCCTTTGTTCGCTTCATCTTCGGGGTCCCTAGATACACCTCTGTATCCCAACTTTATGGAGAGTTGAAGTGGCTTAACCCTTCCAATCGTCGCAAGTATTTCCTTGCGTCATTCCTTTACCAAATTATCCAATCCCGGCGTCCATCATATATTTTTGACCTCCTACAGTTCAAATCCTCTGTCCATTCCCGTTCTACACGCTCCAGGCCTTCGGATTTATACATTACGGCCCACAGAACTGCACATTTCGACAGATCCTTTCTCATTCGATCCTCCATCCTATGGAATTCTATCCCTTCCTCCATCCGTCACTCCAAATTCTCTTTCTACCTTCAAATCCTCATATTTGATCACTTATTGCACATCCAGGCTCAATAGAATTCTAAATAAGCTTTTTATTTTTTTATATATATATTTTTTTTTCATCTCATTTAAATATGTATATTTTATACCATTAATTATTAACTTGTTTATATTTAATTAATTTACTCTAAGACTCTAAAGCCCTTTTTTTTGTACATTTTGTATATTTGTTCTAAAGGGACATGTCCCAGAATAATAAAGAACTTATTTATTTATTTATATTTATATATATATATATTATATATATATATATATATATATATATATATATATATATATATATATATATATTATTTTATTTTCATATCCCCAATTCATAATATATAATTTGTACTTATAATTTAATTAATCAAAAATCTTGTACTGTAGCTTCTTCATCTTGTACTTATGTACTAATAAAAACTAACATTTATATAGTGTTTTCCATCGTACTGGAGCCGGTGCTGGAGTTATCGTTTTGAATAAAGGATTTGTTAATGATTTTATCGATTCAAGACATTTAATATATCCTTGTCTAGAGTTGTCTGTAATTGTTGTTAGTTCCAACATTTCGTGAAGCTGTCCAGCAGTTACCTTTTCAAATGTAGTAGAACGGGTCATGCTTCCGAGTAACGTGTTTTGAAATCTCTAAAGGTTTTTCAGTGTGCCTTCTTTTAGATGAGTAAACAATGGCGCACCAGGCATCAGTGCAGGACGTAATATGGCTTTATAGACTAAGGGTTTTAGTCTTATTAAGAGAGATGGGGATGTTCGGAGGTGATGAAGTCGGGATGATTTGGTACTTACCGTTGTTGTGTCGAAAGCTTTATAAGCGATGGAGTGGGAGGGTTGTTGAACTGTGCTGTCAACTCGAAAAGCTTTTGTTGTAGTCGAGACATTATTCCTTTTTAGATAGAGAAAACAACACAGTCCGTTTTTAACGGATTCACTCTGATGTTCAACTGTGCCAATTTCTAAACAATAATTTGACACACCGATTTAGCGTGAGTTAGAGCCGAAGTTGGGTTCATACTAGAACTGTATCATCGGCGAAAGTAGCGATGCTAACGGTTTTATAGTTATGGCCTATTATGTCTGCAGTATATATGTTAAACAAGAGAGTAGATGAAACTGAACCCTGCGGAACACCGCCAGTAAGGGGAACAGTGCTAGAAATTTCGTCGTGACATGTATACAACTTGATTTCAAGAAGTAAGGTAACTGAAAGTCGTATTTTGCGAGACTCAGATTTTTCTTTTATTATTAAATTTACCAAATATGATTCACATAGAAACTTTATTTTATTAATCAGAGAAAACTCGATTGGGAACTCCTTGTTCTTAAAGGCTAGCTGTTGTATTGTGTGAGTCTGTAATTTTTTTTTATTGTGCTTACAATGAAACTTGATTTATTTCATACTAGTAATTATTCTTGAAATAGAATCAGGACTTATTCTATTGCTAATCGATCTTTCGTTGACAATGAAAAATATTAAAGATGATTTATAATTTCATTCAACCCCTACTTTCAACATTATTCATGAAGATATATTTAAGATTACTCAGGAAAATAAATAAATAACTTAAGAATTCGTTTTTTTTTTTTAAATTTTATTGTTAATAAATCCAATAAAACGGTATCAAATTGAAAATTAAGTCGTTCCGTCCCGGCTGCCTTGTCCATATACTTAGCCCCAGTAAGCATGGGCGTATGGGAAAGCGTGGCCCCATGGAAGGCCGTATGGAAGCGCAGCATGGACTTCATTAGCGTCGTATTTGCCAGGCCAATATGAACCATCGTCTTCACCATGGGCCCAGGCTCCTAAGAAAGGCACAGCGGAAGCCATCGCCAAACAGGCTACGAGGAAGACCTAAAAGAAAAAGAGGATGCTGTATTAAGAATTAAGAAAAATAGAAAAATTAATTAACAAAAAAATATAATAATAAAAATTCTTTATTTATTCTGGAAGTCCCTATAGAACAATATTACAGGAAATAAAAGTAGACTTAAGATTCTTAAAGAAGAAAAATAATAAATAAAATAATTTCATTTTTATTTGCCTTTATTTTTTTATTATTTGTGAATGTTACTGTATTGTTTGTTTGTTTTAGTATTTCGTTCGTTGTTTTCTTTTCAATTTTTTTTTTTTTTTTTCTGATATCTTTTTGGTAAATCGTTTTTTCCCTTTATTTTGTTTTTTGTAAAGATGTGAGGTCGATAATAACCATCAGCAGTTTTTTGCCCTTAAAATTAAAACAACAACAACAACAAATAATTAAACGATCAAAATGGACAAACATTTAAAATACCTCTAAACTAAAAAATAAAATATAATGATGGAGTTATGTTGATCGTTGAGAAATAAGATGGGGAAGATGGATAGGGGTGCGCTCATTAGAGAGAAACACACATTAAAACATAGTGCTATTTTAATAAAGTGTCGACGTTCCGGCCTACATTGTGGGCGTTCATCAGAGATAAAATATACTGTTTGGATAGTTCTGAATCGAGATAACCACTTACGGACGGTGCTCTATCCTAAGGCGTCATCGTCATGCACACTGAAATTTTTGCTAATCGTTTGCGCAGCGGATTTTTCTTTTTGAAAATAAAAAATCATTAAATGACCAAAATAAATTTTTACTTTCCCTTACCTATGTTTGAAATATATAGTAAGGGAAAATATTTCGATCGTGAAAATTTTAGAATTTTAGTTTTCACCGGAAATACAAGTTTTAGGGTTTTCTGAGTCCAAATGACCATGTCCCGCAAAAATATCTGTGTGTGTGTGTGTGTGTAAACAAACTCCAGGGCGTGAACGAAAAGTCCTATTTAACTACAATTTCATATTTAATACAACTATACTAGCCCAGTCATTTTAGGCATTTTTAAGCCTAAATTTGTGGTAAAATTCTTAGTGAGCTGGATTTTTGTATACACCTATATTGCGGTGTTGCAATGAAGATATGAAAAATCGATATCGATACCGTGATAGCTAAAAAAGTTATAAAGTTTAAAAAGGTACTAAACTCAGTTTTTCGCAAATATCTCGCGAGATTCGTAATAATTAGTTAATAAGATACAGAAAAAATTAATTTTGGTCATTTAATGAATTTTTATTTTCGAAAAGAAAATTCCGCTGCACAAATGGTTAACAAAAATTTCAGTGATGATGCCTTAGGAGAAAGTAAGTGGCTACCTCGGTTCAGAACTATCCAAACAGTATATTTGATTTTATTGTTTTAAAGTTCAGAGGTATTTTAAAACTTTGTCCATTTTGATCTTTTAATTATTTTATTTATAGTTATTTTTTCTCTAAGACTCTAAAGTATACTTTTATCTACTGTAATATTATTCTAAAGGGGCTTCCCAGAATAAATAAAGAATTATCATTATTATATTTTTTTTGTTATTTAATTTTTAAATAATACAAATATATGACTGCAGAAACTAACGAAAAAAGTACAATACTGAAAGTCAAACCAAAAAACACAGACCTTAAGCATACTGACGAAAAAAACTTTGACTCACTTAAGGAAAAAGAATGGTTAAAAAGTTAATTTTTTTTTTTCTTTCAAAATTTAGATTTTATTATTATGAAAAGCAACAGGCACTATTCATGCAGAAATATTGTGAAATGAAAATCCTATAAATAAGTTTATACCGGTTAAATAATTTTTTAAGTAGCTCAAAACTACTTACAGCACATATTAGTCTGACAAAAGTTTTTTTTTTTTATTCATATTTTATTGAATTTTACAACTGTATTAACATAAATACAATAAGTAAAACTGTTGAATTAGAATAAAGGGCGTGAAAGGCTTGTAAAGAAACTACCCAGCGGTAGAACTTCGAGACAAAACTAATTAAATGAAAAGGCGATGTGTAATAATAATCCGCTATTAATTTTCTTATTTAAAAAAAAAATAATAGTATAATTATTCTTTTTTTGTTGTGTTTATTACAGTCAGGGGAAGATTCTTATGAAAGAAAAAAAAATTAGAAAAGTCATTATGGTCGTTAGGTTTTCTTTAATTTTCTAAGGTAATAATAATCTCTCTACCTGTAAATATAAAAATGAATTCCTTTTTTCCTTGGTTATAGTTAAAACATGACATCGTCTTTCTGGCGAGCTAGTAGATGATAAAACAATATGCGCTTAAACGGGCTTAACTGAAAAGGTTTGGTTTACTAGTACAATTAATCCAGCTTATATATTTTTCGGAGAATTTTTCATTTTAACATTTGTTCGTGTTTTGATAATTAAATCCAAAATGTAAAATTTAAATTTTGTTAACCAATTAATTAAACTTTTGTATTTTCTAAAATTAAATTAGTTAAAAATTTAAAGTTAAATTATTATTTTTCGAAATTATTATATTAAATGAATATAATAATAATATTTTTTTGTTTCGAGGTTATCCCCTTACAAAAGGAGTTTTTCATTACATTTCATTTATCAGAAATACAAAAAAAAAAATTGAAAAAAAGAACAATTAATGAATTAAATGTAATCTTTTAACAAAATATAAATCTTATAATTTTATAACTTAATGTAAATTTGAATAAGCCATATAAACTAATATTATAATTTATCGAAAAATAATTTAAATGAATATTATTCTTTAAATGTTGATTTTCAAATATTGTTTATCTGTTATTGATTTCTTAAATGCTAGATGTAATTGTTAGTTATTGCCTAGGAGTGGTATGTTGTGATTATTTCCAATCATAAATTAAAACTAAAAATAAAAATTTAGAAACAACAATGTTTTATATCGGTTTTTCACTTAAAAAGGTGAATTTTACTCTAAGAATTTTTTATAAACAATATACAGTACAGTTCTTTGTTAACAATATAATCTTTAGATTAAATTTAACAATCCGATGCTCCCCTTAATGCAATGCAACCTTGCCACTGAGGCACGCAAGGTTGAACTGCAGATGTCTACTGGAGACCCTGAGGGCTTTATAATTGTAGTATGTAGCAACAGTACCTATTATATTATACAATGTTTTATTTACTTTTCTTATTATAATAAAATATAGATTTTCAACTTACCAGAACTTTAAGAGCCATTGCTAGCGTTGCCTATAGTTGGATAACTTAGACTATGCTATAGTTGGCCTCTGCTAGAGCTTATATACCTCCTCTATCGGACCACACCCTTGGCTCTGGACCTCTGCCCGCAGATGCAGGAAATGCAGCATCCAATCTTGCAAGGGACACACGAGCAGATTCCTCAGCTATGCATCACCATTATCTCTGCCATGAGAGGATTAATTTATATAATAGTCCTAGTTATAGCGGTGTTTTTCTTATACATAATGCTTCCATATTAATGATTTCTCATTTCTTACCTCCTTTCAGTCAATAACGGTTTTTAAAAAAATGTTGGTTGGTTGATTATTTTTTTTTTTTTTTTTTGATTTATTATTTTCAATGATAAAGAAAAAAAAATACACCCCTTCTAAATTTGAGGTCTCACGTTTCAGGATGCGAAGAACCCGAATAACGAATAAAAAAATCCGTTTGTCCGCCGTTCGCGGACATTTCACCAAAACTACTGGACCAACTTCTTTTTTAAATTCGCCATAAAAATACTAGAGCATGCAACGATGATAATAACATCTAGATGTTAGTATGAGCTAGTTATTTTTAAAACGGCGGCCAATTGAAAGTGATTAAACTCAATAACTCTTTATTTTTGAATATAGAGAACAAATTTATTAGTGTTTTTTAGTTAAAAAAAAATTATAACAAATATAAAAGTAAAATAATTGAAATTTTATTCATAAATAAGCTCAAAACTCATAATTTTTTAAGATAGATAAAAAATGGATATAGAATTTTTGAATCAGTAAAGCGCTATAAACAAGAAAATATACATATAAAAATACAAAGATCAAGACAAGGAGATGAACAAAGAGAAAAAAAATCGTTTATGGTCAAGTTACAACTTATAACAGATCTCACTCCATGATAAATCCATTATTATTGACGATAGAGAAGAAATGTAGGGTGTTCTAGATTCAGGAAATTTTATTTGAATTATTCGAATGAAAATCGATAGAAAATAATAGAAAATAGAAACGCAGTCTAGTATAAATGCTCTTTCTTATGACTAATTAAAAAAATACCAAAGAAGTGACTGAAATATCACTTCTTTGGTATTTTTTTTAATTCAATTTTTTACAAAATAAAAAAAAAGAATAACTGAAATGGGTTGAGCAGTGGTGATATGCTATTTTTCTTTGAATTATTATAGTTTTTCATATTACTTAATTGCGTAACTCCATATTATTAACTCCAGCAATCAGTTAATTATATCAGCTTTTAATTACTCTTCTTCTTCCAGTGGCGCGACAGGCCATGTATGCCCTGGGTATCGCGGTGGAATCCCCTGGGAGATTACACTCACGTTTCTCGATGTATTTTGTAGTGTAGGGTCATCACTCCCTACGCCTAATTTTGTGAGTGGCCACCATTTGGCTGACGGGTGTTACATACCCAGGGGAGAGGCTGTGATTGAATCCCCATTTAATTACAACCTTATAAAAGCCCCGCCGGGACTGGGATTCGAACTTACAACCTGTAGCATGAGAGACTATCGCCGCGCTAGCCACTCAGCCACGGGTTCCCCTGTATTATCATTACTCTATATTTACTTTAAATTTTTTTGGTATAAGATAATAATTTTTCTATACTTTTAGCTTTCCCACGGTTTATTATACATCTATATTACTGTTCTTAGTTTGAATAACCTGTAAATTGAAATTAAATATAAAAGAAGTTTTGCTCTTATCTCCTTTAGTTGAATATCGAATTCGTTATGATTTTATATTTACTCGTTTTTTATCAATGCTAACAAGATAAAAAAAAAAATCAATGAAATTGGTTGAGAGATATAGCGTTTTGAAATTAGCAGTGGTGATATGCTATTTTTCTTTGAATTATTTATTGTTTTTCATATTACTTAATTCCAGCAATCAGTTAGTTTTATCAGCTTTTCATCACTATATATTTACTTTTAAAATTTTTTGGTATAAGATAATGATTTTTCTAAACTTTTTAGCTTTCCCACTGTTTATTATACATCTATATTACTGTTCTTAGTTTGAATAACCTGTAAATTGAAATTAAATATAAAAGAAGTTTTGCTCTTATCTCCTTTAGTTGAATATCGAATTCGTTATACTTTTATATTTACTCGTTTTTTATCAATGCTTATAAGATAAAAAAAAGAAGAATCAATGAAATTGCTTGAGAGATATAACGTTTTGAAATTAGCAGTGTAGATATTCTATTCTTCTTTAAATTATTTATTGATTTTCATATTACTTAATTGCGAATTTACAGCTTTATAAACATTATACCGTTAATTATACTATAATATTGTTATTTAGAAATAATAAACCATAATATAATAAATTGCAGCGTTTTTCAACTTCAGTTTAATATAAATCGTAAAATAGATTCTAACTAGTAAGATAAATGAAAAGTAGCGTGTTGCCCGCAGGAGAATTTTAAAAATCATGTTGTTTACTATCTGAAAAATAAAGCAACGGCACAACAATAGTGGCCGTGTTTATCTTTAGACTTTATAAAACCATTAACGAAATCAAATGCAGATGCTAAAGGAAAATACTTAGTAATGCATCAAGGATGGGGACCGTTTCAAAAGAAGCATGTTATTGAAAATATTAACGTAATCAACTATTCATTAAAAATGCTAGAAAATAATTATTTTAAACAAATTCGACGAGCTCGTTTCCGAAGAGGAAAAAAACTGTGACCGCTCATTCGGAACGCTAGTTATAATTTTAAATATATTATAATAAGCTGGTAAGAAAATTTGCGTATTTCTTGTACAACAAACTTAATTATATTTGCAAATATTATGAGCAATATACATTTCAAAAATATGACACGAATATAGTCTGAAAAAAAAATTAATTTCAACCATTAAAATAAGAGTAGGGGCAACCGGTGGAATAGTGGCTAGCACAACGACCGTCTATACCCAAGGTCGTGGGTTCACATCAGGAAGGTGGATCTAGGAATTTTTTGTGAGTAAAAATCTGGTGCGGGCAACACACGACTTTCACTTACCTCCATTTTTAAAATCAATGAAAGAATTTTCAAATACAGTTAGAGATACAAATACGTGAAATTGTTAAGGAATTAATCAAATTGAATTTATATAGAAACATGTGTTTTATTAAAAAATCTATTATATTATTATCCTAAATAATCAGTTAGTTTTATCTTCTTTTCATCACTCTCCATTAACTTCTAAAAGCTTGTGTAAGAGATGATATTTTTTCTAAAATCTTTAGCTTTCCAACGGTATATCATACAAGTATATTACTGCTCTTATGTTCAAAAACGTAAAATTGCATTAAAAAAATATTTTTTCTGTTTTCTCCTTTAGTTGGGTATCGAATTTATTCAATTTATATATTTACCTGTTTTTCATCAGCGTTAACAAGATAATCTAGTTGTTATTATTGAATCTACAAAATTAAAGGTACTTTAGAGGAATGAAATTTAAAATATCGACAATTAAGCCCTGTCAGACCATTTTTATCCAAATAAAACCTACGTGATATTAAAGCCCATTAAATTTTACATCGATATAGCGAGTTAAATCAAAATCGTCGGAACCGTTTTCGAGAAAATCGAAAAAAGGTGCAAAATGCATGGTATAAAGTGCCTCTTCTGGTAAGCTCATTTTGATGAATAAAGTTTTGTCACGTCTCGGGCGTATAGTTGTCTTAAATATGAAATTTCAGTTTCATAGGACTTACCGTTTCCGCCCGGGAGTTACCACACATACACAGACCTTTTTGCGGGACTTGGTTGTTTGGACTCAGGGGACCCTAAAACGTGTATTTCCGTTAAAAACTGGAATTCGAAAATTTTCACGATCGCAATACTTTCCCTTACTATATATACTAAGTGAAAGTAAAAAGTCTTTCTTTATGCTGTCCTTCGGAGGGAACGTAAAAAGGTGGCTCCGAGCCTGTGCGATGTCAGGTACTCGTTAAACAACTCTATCCTAATCAAACCTGAATAAGTAACATTCAGGACTCCCACTGTAGCATCGTCAGATTAGCCCCAGCAGCATAAGGTGTTATTAAATGAATGAGCAAAATATTTAAAAAGAAATGACAAATAAAATAACCTTAAAAAAAGATTCTAAAAAAAATACTACTTATATTTACCGCTAAATTAATTTTAAAATATCTTAGTCAAATTTCAATCGATGGAATTGGATGATGGTATTTTAGTACATATTCAATGATTATCAATACATTTTTTATAATACTGTTATTTATTTTAGATTGTCATCATTATATCACAATGGGTATCCCATAACCTTACTGCCATTTCCATATTTCAAAATAAGATAAAGAGCGTTCAATCTTGTTTGCTTATTTTATATTTTCCATCGACAATTTTTTTTATAACTTGTAATATCACTTTTAATTCTTATTTCGGCAATATTAGGTTTAAATTGAAACCTATTCTTATTTTTCTTACACACAATCTCACTACATGGAAAGATTCATTTAAAAAATGTGTAGTGTGCAACACACGAATTTCACTTACCTCCGTTATTAAAATAAAGTTCAGAATTTTTATATGCCACCAGAGATTTTTTAAAAGAATCACATGGTTTTTATTGAATTATCTATTATATTATTAACTCTAGCAGTTAGTTAGTTTCATTAGCTATTCATTACTCTATATTTACTATTAAAATTTTTTGGTCTAAGATAATAATTTTTCTAAACTTTTTAGCTTTCCCACGGTGTATTATGCCTCTATATTACTGTTCTCAAATTTAAAAACACGTAAATTGAAATTAAAAAAAAAAAAAAAGAAGTTTTGCTCTTTTCTCCTTTTGTTGAATACCGGATTCGTTCAACTTTTATATTTACTCGTTTTTTATCAATGCTAACAAGATAAAAAGATTTTTTTTAATTATCTACAAATTGAAAATATCGAGATTTGAGCCCTGTCAATTAGAATGAAACCTACATGATATTAAAGCCCATTAAATTTTAAATCGATCGAAAATCGCAAATAGGTGAAAAATACAGGGTATAAAGTAGCACTTTTGGTCAGCTGATTTTAATTAAAATGTTCCTCTAACATCTCGGGCTTATAGTTGTCTTAAGTATGAAATTTCAGTTTTGTGCGACTTATCGTTTTCGCGCTGGACTTACCACACACACATACCATTTTTCGGGAATTGATCATTTGGACTCAGGGAACCCTAAAACGTCTATTTCTGTTGAAAACTGGAATTCTAAAATTTTTACGATCGCAATACTTATTTCATATATAGGTAGATGAATGTTAAAAAATGTTTTCAGTTCTATGATATTTGGTTTTTATTTGAAGCTAAGTGTTTCCCATCTCCCGTTCATTCGATTTTGAACCGTTAACACCGTTAAAAAGAAGTAAGCTTCTTATTTCCATCGTTATTATGAAATGATTTGAGATGATCCAGGTAAAAAAAAAGTTTAATTTCAAAATAAAAAATGAAAAAGCTTAGTTTGAAAACCTTAACATTCTAATTTTGATTTGAGTAGAAAAAAAAAGTTGAATTTCGACGATGATCTAAAAGCTTTTCTCTTAATTTTTTGAGGCACTTATAATTTCATGTTTTCGCATATCAACACCGGGATATTAAAAATAGCTCTTCAATTTTAGTGTAAATATATTCAATCTCAATTTATCTCTATAGATTGTAGATGATGAATTTTCGAAATTCAAGCAAAATTTTAATTGTTTTCCACTATCCAAAGTTTTTCATGTATAAGTAGGTGAAAGTGAAAATAAGATCAAAACAAATATATATATTTTTTTGGATTTTTTACCACCATCTACGATACATTTCTGCCTACGGCTTACCATGTTTTTATCCCATGTTTAAACAACTGAGTAGCCAGCTTAAAGGAATGTATAAAACGCAAAAGCATAAATAAAGTCAATAACGTCTCAAAAATACGTCTTCAATCATAATTATTATTACAAGGTAATGAAATAGGAAATATATAAAATAGATACAAACAAACTTTTAAAAAGTGGCGACGAGCCGTCAGTCGAGTTGCCATCGTCTTGCGTGCTATAAATTTATAAGAAATATATTATAATTGTCTTTTTATATTATTGTAAATAAAAGCATTCATAATTTCATTCATGCATTATTGTTCCTTGCTGCCTGAGCAGCAGAATCTCCGAGTTTGTACTCATAAAAAGTTTGTTCGGAAATCGAGACGTTAATAGTTTAAATTATACTGTAAGAGTCCATTACAGGTGGTAAATATTTTTCTAGAAATCAACGGAAAACGCTTTGTAAAGATTAAGAAATCGGAAATTTCATAAGTTAAACCCGACACTATTGGATGTTTTTGATTTACTTGAAAAAAAAAATCTGGTGCGGGCTACACACGACTTTCACTTACCTCCATTTAAAAAAAAAAATGAAAGAATTTTCAGTTAGATTTAGAAATACGTGAAACTATTAAAGAATTAATTAGATTGAATTTATATAGAAATATGTGTTTTATTGAAAAATCGATTATATTAATATCTAAAATAATTAGTTAGTTTTATCTTCTTTTCATCTCTTTCTATTAACTTTTAAAAGTTTGAGTATGAGATAATATTTTTTCTAAAATGGTTAGCTTTCAAGCAGTATATTACTGTTCTTATGTACAAAAACAAAAAATTGGATTAAAAAAATATTTTTTCTGTTTTCTCCTTTAGTTGGGTATCGAATTTATTCAGTTTATATATTTAACTCTTTTTCATCAGCGTTAACAAGATAATATTGTTATTTTAGTAGAATCAACAAAATTAAAGGTAATTTAGAGGAAGAAAATATATCGGCATTTAAGCCCTGGCAGACTATTTTAATCAGAATGAAACCTACATGACGTTTAAGCCTATTAAATTTTACATCGATATAGCGAGTTTAATTAAAATCGTCGGAACCGTTTTCGAGAAAACCGACAAAAGGTGCAAGATGCATAGTATAAAGTGGCTCTTCTGGTTAGCTGATTTTGATGAAAAAGATTTTGCAACGTCTCGGACGTATATTTGTCTTAAATATGAAATTTAAGTTTCATATGACTTACCGATTCCGCCCGGGAGTTACCACACACACACACATTCACACAGACCTTTTTGCGGGACTTGGTTATTTGGACTCAGGGGACCCTAAAATGTGTATTTCCGTTGAAAACTGGGATTCAAAAATTTTCACGATCGCAATACATTTCCTTGCTTTATATAGAAAGTAAAAGTAAAAAAAAGTGAAATTAAATAGAAAAATCGTATTTTAAACGGCTCTTGAAATGTTATTTTTAAACCATAAAATTACTAATACCCTGCTATAATGATTTATAAAACCTATAACCACAACTTGAACAACAAAGAAAATGATTTTTAGTTAAGTAAATTACAAGATTGATCACAAACTTGATGTTTTAATATTTGAAAAAACGGAAATTTTGTTAAAAATCCTCCCAATCGAGGTTTATAGATTTACATTTAAATAAAATAAAATGGAAAAATTTTACTCTCAACAATCATTGAAATATTTTGTTTATTCTGTAATACTTCATTTACAAAAAATACCGATTAATAAAAACTTGAAATACGAATTGAATTGAAGTTATTTTTATTTAAGTGAATAGGTTAAATGATGAAATACTTGAGGATGTTTCAATGATCAAATATTAAACAAAATCATGTTAAAGGATAAAACTTTAAAATAGAATTAAAAAAAATAAATAAATATTAGCACAGGGCACTACAATATTTGAGTTAATCTCAGTACGTCTCTGTGTGGATCTTCTGGTGACCAGGAAGAAACTGAAATAAAAAAATGCATTAGATCTGAGGAAGATGATACCTAATTAATAATTTATAAAAACCTTAAGAAAGCCATAATTTTTCAAAGTTTAGGTAAACATGTTTTTCTTTAAGAAAAACCAGTGAGTAGTCATTGGAAACGCTAGTTATAGAGACAGATATAAGGAAGGGTCGGTGCTCCATCGATATCAAACTCAGGGGAACAATGTACGGAACACTAGCCTTCTTCAGCGCTGTCTGTGTAGCGGCAGTATCGGCCCAAGCGGCGGTCAGTGGATATGCGCCCTGGGGGCGTCTGCCGCTGCGTCTGGCTCTGGCACAGGATGGGGAACCATGTTGGTCAGCCCCATGAGGACTATGTTCAACACCGCCATGAACAATAAGGTCTCCATGATGCAAACCGGCGCTGATAGGGTCAAGGCTGGCGTGGGTAAGCATATGTAATGTCAAACAAAATCTTATTACTAAAAAAACATTATTAATTAAACACATTATAAACTAGGAATAAGTTTACGATATTTTATTTATACGAATATCTTATATAAACTAATATAGAATAGAGTACACCTTAAAATTTAAAGTTTTCGAAACATTTCAGATTCTGCAGCTAGCCTCACCAGCTCCATCCCTATCCTGGGTAGCATGGCCAACGTAGCCGCCACCGGAATAAAGGCAGGAGTAGATCTAAAAAGCAATTTGGCTCAGGGAGGTATCAAGGCAGTACAAACAGTCGACAACATAAAATTGGGTGCGCTGGAAAATGGTATCAACGCCGCAGGAAATGTAGCACAAATGGGAATTGACATGGCAAGTAATGCTGCTCAAATAGGAACTAAGTTGGCAACAGCAGGATCTGGCTTGGCATCCTCAGCCGCTGGAGTAGGATCAACCATCGCTGATACTGCTGCTTCAATGGGATCCAACATGGCAGCAAACGCTGCTTCAATGGGATCTGGTTTGGCATCGTCAGCATCTGGATTAGGTGCTAGTGCTTCTCAAATGGCAAGTGGTGCAGTCCAAGCAGGATCTAGCATGGGATCCGCCTTGTCATCTCTTGGTGGAAGTGCTGCAGCAACTGGTTCAGCTGCTGGTGCCACTGGTACTGGTTCATTGTCATTGTCTTCATTGTTCGGTTAAAATATTGATTCATTATTTTGGTAATTCAAATATTCACAATAAAAGGTTCCTTCTTTAATTGATCATATGATAATTAATTTATCCTTAATCCCAACATGTATCATTCCTGCAAGAAATATGAATTAGAAATTGCATTATCGTTCTAGAAATTAGTTTTTCTATTTTTAGAAAAAATAGAGTTTTTGAACGGATACAGAAGGCCTACTGTAATTTAAACTGATTGATTAAAAGACGCCAGTAGTTCGTATTTCCATTTGATGGCTATTAACCATAGCAATTTTCCTTCCTCAATACACTTATAGCAGTTCCAACTGCGATACTGACTTAAAGTTGATTGAATCAAAGAGTATAGAAGTGACGCAACTCTTCAATGTTTTTGTTTTTTTCTTTCACACTCCTTATACTTTATTTTCTTTTATGTGGATTTAATGATACCAAGATAAATTTCTGTTGGTTCAGTTCGGTTCGTAGAGAAAACGACAAACTATATAATAAATAAACCCATTATTACTCACAGACTTTTTACTATTGTTACTGAAATTATATTTGTTTAACCCTAAAGGTTAAAAAAAATTAACAAATCACTATGACTTCTATTTTTTTATGGTGTACATGTTTTCAATATGCATGCTACATGTTATGAATTAAAAAATTGAAATTTATTTGTTAATCATTTTATTAATAAGAAACACCTTAATATTTGTGAATCTATCAATCGTCAATAGACCATCGAATACCTAAAACATTATGAAAAACGAAAAAAGAATTGGAAAATTTTTGAAAATTATTATATATAATTTTCTTCTTAATCTTCATTAGTTCAATTGTTGATTCAGTAAAGAAATATAAATAACTCTTTATCAACATTAACAACCTTTTATAATGGATCTCTTGGTGGTACTCTGAAGAGTATAGACTTACATCACTAGTCATGGATGAATTTCAGAATAAAGGCGACACACTTAGAAAAGAGAACACGCAACACTGTTGAAGCAGTGTTATATTATAGATATATATATATATATATATATATTTTTATATAATATATATATATTTTTTTTTGTTTTATTTTTTAATTCTTTTATTATATATTTACAGCTGTAATCAGTACAAGTAAATGAATTATTTACAATGGCTTGAAAAAGTCATGAGAAGAATCTACCCAGTAGTAGCAGCACTTCAGTGTTTATTTTGTAAGCAGGTCTCGAGGCCACCATCTTTTCAGACGCCTCGGAGGATTATCGGGAATATATATGCCGATGAAAGGATACGGACAAGCGGGTTCGTATGGGTGGGTAATTTGGAATGAAAGGAGGATATCTTTTTTGGACAATTTCTGCAACCAGTGGGATATTCAGGTTTCTATGGATGAGTTTATTTGGTAACAAAGGAGCGTCTAGGATTTGTGGAAGGAACACTTTTACAACTTGTACACTTTGTGTCTATAGACGGCTTTGTCCACTACGTCCCTTAAATCAATCTGAGCTCTTTCCAGATCAATTAAAATGTGTATATATATATATATATATATATATATATATATATATATATATATATATATATATATATAGACATCCACCAGCATTATTCCTTTAACATATTTCCAATAAACATTTATAGTGATGTACGATTAAGGGTAATTTATGAAATGCTGTTTTGGTGCTTAATCTGTTTTTCAAACGTTAATAATATAAATTATTAGTTGGTCCTTAATCTTCTAAAAACAGTTTATTATAAATAAACATCAAATCGATTTAACGTTTCGGAAGCCTTCCCCATCATCAGGACTCACTTAAATACATTAACAAATTATCATTAAGCATTATAAAATAACTCTTATATATATTAATTAAAATCATTATTAAAAATACATAACAATGTTACGTAAAATTATTTTTACCTAAAAGTACAACTATACATCCTCAATATAATTTTACCTAAAAGTCATTTAAAAGTAAAAATATTATCCTTATTTAATTAAAATTTGGTCAATAATCTATGTTATTATGGTTGTTGAAAAAAAAAAAAATAAATAACACTAAAGAAAATCGCCCTTCTAAACTGACATATTCTTTGCCCCCAAATAGATTAGTGCCATTCTACCACTAACTACCAACTAATTATTTATTATTCATTCTTCCGATTAATCTATTTTTATTATTTTAATAATATCTTTATGTCTTAAACTGCAAACTGTGTATCAGACTTAAATACGTTAAAGTTAAAGGAATGTATACATGGTTCATCAGAAAAACGACTAACTTACAGAACCATTGAAAGGCTTTGTTTATTTTACTCTCTTTGTAATAAGTTCGAATTGTTCCTAATCTTTGTTAGTTCAGCAATAAATGAACTGCAAAACTACTTTGTATTATAAAGTCATTGTCAATTGATAAGCAACCAACACAACTGTCCCATTTTGATCAATCGATAAAAATCACAGCAATCCCTCTTTTTCCTTTTGTAAACTCGTAAAAAAATATACTCTTGTCCCTTAAAGTAATGAAAGAATTTGTAATTATTTCTAGACATTTTTATCCTGTAGGGAGTTTTAAGAACTAACGTTGAAAAGTCAGCAAATTACAGTTTAATTTGCTAGACCCGAACTTAATTACATCAATGAGCCAAATCGGATTTTTGTAGAAACATATACACAACACGTTTACACTTATTATATATATATATATATATATATATATATATATATATATATATATATATATACGTACATTTAGGCAACATATTAAAAGCTGGAGAATAAAGCCTATTTAATTTTCTATATTTTAAACTATTCAACAATGAGATTATTTAGTCTATCAAATAGATAAAAATAATGAGACATAAGAACACCAACAATTCTAAGTATGGTGAGAAGCTGTTTTGTATATAAGTTAACAATATATAAATATAAGTTTGTTTTATATAAATAACAGTTTATAAATTTACAAATACAAATTACGTTAAAGGTTTTGTAAGCGTGGTTTAGACAAATAAATAGTAAATAATCCAAAGTCTAAGACTCATTCAATGTGAATTACTACATGACTTATACTTGACAATGTCACTACTGAGTGATGGAATGAGAAAACCTAACTAATGCCAAGGGATTACGTGATACTGCGCAGAGCCATTTAATATGAGGTTTCACCTAGATTTTGACTCTTATGGGTAACTAAGTGATAGAACACAAGTAATATGGTTATTCTTCTTGGTAATTAACAAAATTATAAATTAAATATTAAACCTTTTATTGAGAATTTTGAGTGTATAAGCTAAATAGGAATATTTAATTCTAAAATTTACATTTTAACCGAACAATGAAGTCAGGGACAACGAACTTCTTCCAGTACCAGTGGCGCCAGCAGCTGATACGGAGCCTGAGGCACTGCCATCAGCAGCTGTTGCAGCAGAGCCTGCTGCAGTTCCACTAGCAGATGCTGCAACACTTCCACCAAGAGATGACAAGGCGGATCCTATGCTAGATCCTGCTTGGACTGCACCACTTGCCATTTGAGAAGCACTAGCACCTAATCCAGATGCTGACGATGTCAAACCAGATCCCATTGAAGCAGCGTTTGCTGCCATGTTGGATCCCATCGAAGTAGCAGTATCAGCGATGGTTGATCCTACTCCAGCGGCTGAGGATGCCAAGCCAGATCCTGCTGTTGCCAGCTTAGTTCCTATTTGAGCAGCATTACTTGCCATGTTAATTCCCATTTGTGCTACATTTCCTACGGCGTTGATACCATTTTCCAGCGCACCCAATTTCATGTTGTCAATTGATTGTACTGCCTTGATACCTCCCTGAGCCAAATTGCTTTTTAGATCTACTCCTGCCTTTATTCCGGTGGCGGCTACGTTGGCCATACTACCCAGGATAGGTATGGAGCTGGTGAGGCTAGCTGCCGAATCTGAAATGTTTCGAAAACGAATTTTAAGGTTTTTTCTATTCTATATTTTAGTTTATATAACATTTTCGTATAAATTAAATATTGCGAAAATCATAACTAGATTATAATGTGGTTAATTAATCATGTAGTATACTAATCAGAATGTGTTAGATATAACTAATACTTGCCTACGCCAGCCTTGACCCTATCAGCGCCGGTTTGCATCATGGAGACCTTATTGTTCATGGCGGTGTTGAACATAGTCCTCATGGGGCTGACCAACATGGTTCCCCATCCTGTGCCAGAGCCAGACGCAGCGGCAGACGCCCCCAGGGACGCAGATCCACTGACCGCCGCTTGGGCCGATACTGCCGCTACACAGACAGCGCTGAAGAAGGCTAGTGTTCCGTACATGGTTCCCCTGAGTGTGATATTGATGGAGCACCGACCCTTCCTTATATATGTCTCTATAACTAGCGTTACCAATGACCACTCACAAATTTTTCTCAATGAAAACATGTTTACCAAATTATAGAAAAATAAATATTTCGTACAGTTTTAATGAATTATTGATTAGTTATTTTTTCCCTTAGTCACTCGCCATATCTCACGTTTTAGTATTTTAGCGGACATCATAACATTTAGTTATAGATTCTATTGAAAAAAACCTAATTTTAAAAAATAAAATTATTAAGTAAAACTTCTTCCAATTTACTTTACTACCTTTCGGGGCCTAGCCCATCTTTATGACTTCTTATCTTTAGCTATTTTTTTCTTAATACCTTTTATTATTTCAAGTTACAATTATAATTTATGATTATATTAGATTCTATGGTAACAACTATTGTACAATGAACCTATAACGACTTTTATGACATATATTTTCTTAATTACATTCTTAATTACATAGTACGAAATAAATAATGTTATTTAAAAAAAACAAAAAAACACTAGAGATATTTTCTTGAAGATGGAATAGAACCTAAACTTCGATAATAATTTTTATAATTAACTGATAATAAATCATAAATCATATAATTCATATATAGGAAGCATTAAAGTTTTACTTTGCATTTTTATTTTTGCCATTGTCCGAAACAGACAGTTTATTACAATCGTTCGTTTATTGTTTTATCCTTAAATCCTCCTCTTAAGTAAAATACCTAGATAACTTCTTCAATAAAACTCTTTTGTCTGTAATTTATGATTTCTGCATGAAATATCATTATGTCGATCTTTTACACGGTATAGTCTGTATAGTGTTTGGTATAGTATAGTGCTTTTCAAAAATCCTTATTTCTTTTTTACTCATCGTTATAGGATCTTCTGAAGTATTGTATTGCTATTTAGATATGAAAGTTTTTTTTTTCAAATTCATTATAATGAATAGAAAATTTAATTTTAACGATTTGTATTATTTCAGGGAAAAAAAACTTTTAAAAAACCCTAAAGTAACTTCGGGTTTGATTATATTTTTTTCTTTTTTTTTTTTTTTTTTTTTTTTTGGGGGGGGGGTTTCTTATTCTTACAATGTCGACAAATATTGACTTTATATTCATTTTTTTCTAGAACTAAACCGTTTTAATTGACCCCAACACTTAACAGTAACAGTAGTAGCAAAACGAGATTTTTTTTTTCATTCTAAATAACATAGCTCCTAATCATTTTGTCCTAGCGAAAAATGTTTAATAATAACAAATATTTTTCAATGAGTTTCTAACATGACAATTATTTTTTTTTTTTTTTAGAAACAATTCTTTATTGAGCAATATTACAATCTGTCCAATTTAGGACATTTTTAATAGTGATGAAGTACAACATTCATACTACATTCACACGATATATACAAAACAATAAATTTATATAATAATAATACAATATACATATATACAAAACAAAATCAATAAAATATATACAAAAGTCACTCATACCTATATACAATTCACAAGCATACAGCACGTGAGTGGAGAATCTAGCCAATGCTAGAACTCCAATATACATTTTACAAGAGGTCTCGAGGCCACTGCCGTTTCAACCTTCTAGGAGGATGGTAAGGATGTGTGGAGCTGGATAAGGATTGAGCTAGGGGATTAGGGTGATGGATAAGGTTCTGATGGAATTTAGAGAATTTTAATGGTATAAGATCTAAAATAAATGGAATATTTAGGTCGTGGTGTAAGGTATGGTTGGATACATAATAAGGAGCATTAACTATTGTTCGGAGGACTTTTGATTGGAAGGATTGAATGCGTTTGAAGTTAGAAAATTTGGCTGTCCCCCACAGTTCAAGTCCGTAGGTCCAGATAGGTTTCAGTACTGTCTTGTATATTAGCAATTTGTTCTCGATAGATAATTTAGAATTTCTGTTCAGTAGTCTGTATAATTGTCCAAATCGTCGATTAAGTTCTTGTCGTTTAAGTCTAGTATGCGGGTTCCAAGTTAGTCTTTTGTCCAGAAGGAAGCCAAGATATCGGACTGTGTCGGAGAAAGGAAGCGGGACGGAGTTAAAGAGAACAGGAGGGCAGGATTGTCTTCGAAGGGTAAAGGTGACATGTTTGCATTTAGATTGATTAACTTTGATTCTCCAGTTGTTACACCAGTCTTCAATTTGAGAAAGGTGCGTTTGGAGATCTATAGATGCAATTTCGGGATCTAAGTGAGAGGATAGGATAGCTGTGTCATCAGCGTACGTAGCTAGGAAGGTATTAGGGCAAACAGGAATATCAGCCGTGTATATATTGTAAAGGAAAGGACCAAGGACACTGCCCTGAGGAACACCGGATTCGACTGGATAATAATTGGAATATTCTGCACCACAGCGAACTCGGAAGGAGCGGTTTGATAGATAGGATCGGAGGACTAGGTATAGGGATTGGGGTAAATGGTTTTTGAGCTTAAAGAGTAATCCCGGGTGCCACACCCGGTCAAATGCTTGCGTTATGTCCAGAAATGCACCCGAGCAGTACTCCTTGTTCTCAAGGGCAGAGGAAATATGGTCAACGACTCGGAGCCCTTGCTGAACGGTTGAATGTTGGGAACGGAATCCAAACTGATGGGAAGGAATAGTGTGGGATTCTAATAAAGGTAATATTCGTTTGAGGAGGATTTTTTCAAAGATTTTTGAAAGGATTGGGAGTAGGCTGATAGGTCCATATGATGTCGTTGTGTTAGGAGGTTTACCTGGTTTTAGGAAGAGAATTATAGTGGAATGTTTCCATAAGAGAGGAAAATGAGTAGTGCGTAGAATGGAGTTGTAAATATATGTAAGAAAAATAACGGCTTTAGATGGAAGCTGTCTGAGAATCTGAGGAGTGAGGAGATCGTATCCAGGAGATTTACGGAGTGCAAGTTTTCGGAGAAGATATTTGACCTCGGAGGGATTAACTGCTTTAGGAGGTAATGAAAGCGGGATTGGAGACTGAAGGAACTCTTCCACCACTGCAGTGTGGTTTGGATGGCATTCTGGATGAGGTGTGAAGACTTCGGAAACGTATTTGGCAAGTTCCTCGGCTTTGTCTTCATCAGACGCAGCCCAGGAGCCATTACTACGACGGAGAGGATGGGAAACATGGTGGGATTTTAGAATTTTCTTAGTGACATTCCATAGGGAATTGTCACAAGCTGAAAGAGAAGACAGGAAGGAACTAAAGGATTGGGAACGGAAGGTCGCCAGCTCCCTCTTTAATTGTCTACAATAAAAGTTATAGGAGTGGCGATCTTTGGGGTGACGGGCGCGTTGCCATAAGGATCTGGATCGTCGTTTGGTGCGGATGAGGTCTATGAGGTGTTGTGGTAAATGATTTTGGTTATGACTTATCTGGGAGTGCTTGGGAGAGGAGGCAGTCCAAACAGCTTGTTGAATAGCGATGGTGAAGGAGTTTACGGCATCGTTAAGGTCATCTGGAGTTTTGAGTTTCACTCTGAGGTCAATATCACTGGTCAGGATTTGGCGAAAAAGGTCCCAGTTTACTGGTCCTCTGATAAATGACGGTGGGGTGGGTTTAGGAATAGGAATTAGGGATACTTTAAGGAGCAATGGACTATGGTCAGAGGACAGTTCATCAAGGCGAGTCACCGACATGTTTAGGGAGCCTAATCCGTTGTGGATGAAGAAGTCAAGGATGTCAGGATTACGGTTAGGATCAGTTGGCCAGTAGGTAGGGGAATCAGGAGGCAGGAGGTTGAAACGTCTAGAGTTGAGTGCAGACTGTAAATTCCGCCCACGACAATTCGTGGACCTGGAACCCCATTGTTGGTTCTTAGCATTCATGTCTGCACCCAGAATGAAGTGGTTTCCTAAGGAATTGAGGAAGGATTCGAATAGAATGTTGGAAATGGAATGTTTAAGAGGGCAGTACGCTGATGCGAGGGTGATCGGAAAAGAAAAAGTCTTGATTACTATGGCGGTGCATTGTAGGAAATCATAGAAGGGGAGTGGGAGTATGTGGTGGGAGAGGGACTGGTGCACAATGACAGCAGTACCGGCATGGGCTTTTCCGTCTGGGTGGTCCGTACGGTATGTTACGTATTGAGGTATTTTAAAGAACTGTTTAGTGGTTAGTCTAGTTTCAGTAATAAGTGCTACATCAACGTTTTTGTCTTGCAATAAAGCTGTAAGTTCGTCAGTGTGATTTCTAACACCATTCGCATTCCAAAGGAGAATGGATAAGGAGTTAGGTGTAGTCATTTAAGGTTTTTTTAAGGATGGGATTAAATTTGATACGAGATTAGTAAGTAGTGATATTAGCGGCATAACAAGGGATTTGATTTCAGTGATGAAGGATGTCATCAGACTTGTAAGGTCTGTGACATTTGATGGAGGAGGAATATGAGAAATTTGATTCGGATGAGGTTTTTGATGGTTGGTTAAATTTTGAGGAATATGTGGTTGTGGAATGGGTTCAGGATTTTGAAGTATGCGTTGTTCCGGCAGGGTCTCTTTGTTATGGTTCCCACCTCCAAGTAGATGGGCAAATGTTACATTGGAATCAATTGTTTTTGAAGGTTGTCTTCTGCTTCTGATCGGCTCAGCTGTTTCATCCTGATTCTGAGGTTTTTGGTATCTGCTTTTGAGGTTCTTGTAGATTTGACATCCCTTGTAGTTAGCCGGGTGGTCCTCGAGGCACAGAGCACATACAGCGGGTGTTGATCTTGATCTTGTGCATTCTTCTGATTTATGTTGCTCACCGCATTTCACACAGCGTGGTGTGTGGTGGCAGTAAGTTCTCGTATGACCATATGCCTGACAATTATGGTACTGCACTATTTCTTTCTTAGTGTAAGGTTTCTCAACTCTTACACTAGTATAATACAATCTATTGAGGTCGTAAACTTTTTCAACTCCTGCTGATGGTTCCAAGTCCACGAAGAATAGAGGCATTGGAATTTTATCTTTTAGGATATTGGTGACTTGCCGCACTTTATAGCCTATCTCCGTCAGTTCTTCTTTGATAGCTGTCACTGGTGTCGAAGGGTGTAGGTTTCTAATTACAACCCTTAAAGCTCTCTCCTGGCGCAACTGATAGGTATGAAAATCAGCTTTGGTCTCACTCAGATATTTTACTATTTTTCTGTAGCTTTCGGCGGTAGTCGGGGATATTTTAGTATCACTGGTTCTACTTATACATGAATAACTATTAGGATCGGTTAATTTGTTTAAATGCGCACAAAGTAGTTGAAAATTTTTAATATTTTTAACAAAAATTGGTGGAGGTTGTGGTTCCCTGGGTATAGGAGAAGATTCCATGGATTCTTTTTCATTTTGATTTTGGAGGATCTGAAATGGGTTCGGTGTAAAGAACGGCGATTCATCAGTCATTCCTTGTGATGATGTGCTGGGCTGTAGTTCAGATCCTAAAGAGGTAGCTGAAGCGGTGGCTGGTGGAATCATTTTTTTTATTATTTTCACGGCGAGGTCTCTGTTTCGTAGGAGACGAGTTTGAACCTGCAGATCTAGATCTTTTACTTGTAGCTTTTGAGGACATAACTTGATGAAAATATCTCATTTATAAAAAAAAATAAAAAAAAAAATTAAAAAAAATAAAATAATAATAATAGATAAATAATGAAATGAGAATGAGAAAGAATAATAATAAAAGAAAGATAAGTTAAAGAAAAGCAGGCCCGAGCTTGCCGAGCTAGCGGCGATCAGCTGATCAGTGACCCTCCTTTCACTTTTCGTGATTTTACAAAGTAAATTATAACTTTGCTTACCGATATTTCTCCAATATTCACTGCTGTGGTTTTCTTGAAGTCTAGTGATGTTATCCAGACTGAACTCAAGCGAATTCCTACTGAAAAGAGCAAAAATCTGAGAGACGAAGTAACGTATGACTGTTATCATCGAGCGCATCAGCTGTTATTAACATGACAATTATAGTCAAATTTTAAACGCCAAACAAGCCATAGCGTGTCAAACTGAGCATGAAAAAAATGTTACACAATGAAACATAAATATCTATCACAAAATAACTGTATAATGACGAAATCCGCATATGTGTTGATTTTATGCTATAATTTGTTTTGACATTTTATTTATTTAAGTAAACGTATCAAAAGGACGTCATAAAATTTATTTTAATTATGGGAGTAAGTGAAAGTTTAGTGTCCCTAAACGATCGGCACTCCCATTGTTTAAAAGTAGTTTTTTTTATAAGTTTTTTTTTATCGTAGGAAACATGATACAGATGTCTTTTCTGCATAACAACAAGCATTATCTACTCAATAGTACTAAATTTAGTTTGAAAACGCAACTTTTCTATTACGCTACAGATCATTCCTTCCCGATCGTCGTCGTATGAAATTCCATTTCTTCTGATATCCGTCATTCCAATACTCTAACAACCTTTAGTAAAGTAAATTGGAAGAAGTTTTACTTAATAATTTTATTTTTTAAAATTAGGTTTTTTTCAATAGAATCTATAACTAAATGTTATGATGTCCGCTAAAATACTAAAACGTGAGATATGGCGAGTGACTAAGGGAAAAAATAACTAATCAATAATTCATTAAAACTGTACGAAATATTTATTTTTCTATAATTTGGTAAACATGTTTTCATTGAGAAAAATTTGTGAGTGGTCATTGGTAACGCTAGTTATAGAGACATATATAAGGAAGGGTCGGTGCTCCATCAATATCACACTCTTGGGAACCATGTACGGAACACTAGCCTTCTTCAGCGCTGTCTGTGTAGCGGCAGTATCGGCCCAAGCGGCGGTCAGTGGATCTGCGTCCCTGGGGGCGTCTGCCGCTGCGTCTGGCTCTGGCACAGGATGGGGAACCATGTTGGTCAGCCCCATGAGGACTATGTTCAACACCGCCATAAACAATAAGGTCTCCATGATGCAAACCGGCGCTGATAGGGTCAAGGCTGGCGTAGGCAAGTATTAGTTATATCTAACACATTCTGATTAGTATACTACATGATTAATTAACCACATTATAATCTAGTTATGATTTTCGCAATATTTAATTTATACGAAAATGTTATATAAACTAATATAGAATAGAGTACACCTTAAAATTTAAAGTTTTCGAAACATTTCAGATTCTGCAGCTAGCCTCACCAGCTCCATCCCTATCCTGGGTAGCATGGCCAACGTAGCCGCCACCGGAATAAAGGCAGGAGTAGATCTAAAAAGCAATTTGGCTCAGGGAGGTATCAAGGCAGTACAAACAGTCGACAACATAAAATTGGGTGCGCTGGAAAATGGTATCAACGCCGCAGGAAATGTAGCACAAATGGGAATTAACATGGCAAGTAATGCTGCTCAAATAGGAACTAAGTTGGCAACAGCAGGATCTGGCTTGGCATCCTCAGCCGCTGGAGTAGGATCAACCATCGCTGATACTGCTGCTTCAATGGGATCCAACATGGCAGCAAACGCTGCTTCAATGGGATCTGGTTTGGCATCGTCAGCATCTGGATTAGGTGCTAGTGCTTCTCAAATGGCAAGTGGTGCAGTCCAAGCAGGATCTAGCATGGGATCCGCCTTGTCATCTCTTGGTGGAAGTGCTGCAGCAACTGGTTCAGCTGCTGGTGCCACTGGTACTGGTTCATTGTCATTGTCTTCATTGTTCGGTTAAAATATTGATTCATTATTTTGGTAATTCAAATATTCACAATAAAAGGTTCCTTCTTTAATTGATCATATGATAATTAATTTATCCTTAATCCCAACATGTATCATTCCTGCAAGAAATTGCATTATCGTTCTAGAAATTAGTTTTTCCATTTTTAGAAAAAATAGAGTTTTTGAACGGATACAGAAGGCCTACTGTAATTTAAACTGATTGATTAAAAGACGCCAGTAGTTCGTATTTCCATTTGATGGCTATTAACCATAGCAATTTTCCTTCCTCAATACACTTATAGCAGTTCCAACTGCTATACTGACTTAAAGTTGATTGAATCAAAGAGTATAGAAGTGACGCAACTCTTCAATGTTTTTGTTTTTTTCTTTCACACTCCTTATACTTTATTTTCTTTTTATGTGGATTTGGTGATACCAAGATAAATTTCTGTTGGTTCAGTTCGGTTCGTAGAGAAAACGACAAACTATATAATAAATAAACCCATTATTACTCACAGACTTTTTACTATTGTTACTGAAATTATATTTGTTTAACCCTAAAGGTTAAAAAAAATTAACAAATCACTATGACTTCTATTTTTTTATGGTGTACATGTTTTCAATATGCATGCTACATGTTATGAATTAAAAAATTGAAATTTATTTGTTAATCATTTTATTAATAAGAAACTCATTAATATTTGTGAATCTATCAATCGTCAATAGACCATCGAATACCTAAAACATTATGAAAAACGAAAAAAGAATTGGAAAATTTTTGAAAATTATTATATATAATTTTCTTCTTAATCTTCATTAGTTCAATTGTTGATTCAGTAAAGAAATATAAATAACTCGTTATCAACATTAACAACCTTTTATAATGGATCTCTTGGTGGTACTCTGAAGAGTATAGACTTACATCACTAGTCATGGATGAATTTCAGAATAAAGGCGACACACTTAGAAAAGAGAACACGCAACACTGTTGAAGCAGTGTTATATATATAGATATATATATGTTTTTTTTGTTTTATTTTTTAATTCTTTTATTTATATTTACAGCTGTAATCAGTACAAGTAAATGAATTATTTACAATGGCTTGAAAAAGTCATGAGAAGAATCTACCCAGTAGTAGCAGCACTTCAGTGTTTATTTTGTAAGCAGGTCTCGAGGCCACCATCTTTTCAGACGCCTCGGAGGATTATCGGGAATATATATGCCGATGAAAGGATACGGACAAGCGGGTTCGTATGGGTGGGTAATTTGGAATGAAAGGAGGATATCTTTTTTGGACAATTTCTGCAACCAGTGGGATATTCAGGTTTCTATGGATGAGTTTATTTGGTAACAAAGGAGCGTCTAGGATTTGTGGAAGGAACACTTTTACAACTTGTACACTTTGTGTCTATAGACGGCTTTGTCCACTACGTCCCTTAAATCAATCTGAGCTCTTTCCAGATCAATTAAAATGTGTATATATATATATATATATATATATAGACATCCACCAGCATTATTCCTTTAACATATTTCCAATAAACATTTATAGTGATGTACGATTAAGGGTAATTTATGAAATGCTGTTTTGGTGCTTAATCTGTTTTTCAAACGTTAATAATATAAATTATTAGTTGGTCCTTAATCTTCTAAAAACAGTTTATTATAAATAAACATCAAATCGATTTAACGTTTCGGAAGCCTTCCCCATCATCAGGACTCACTTAAATACATTAACAAATTATCATTAAGCATTATAAAATAACTCTTATATATATTAATTAAAATCATTATTAAAAATACATAACAATGTTACGTAAAATTATTTTTACCTAAAAGTACAACTATACATCCTCAATATAATTTTACCTAAAAGTCATTTAAAAGTAAAAATATTATCCTTATTTAATTAAAATTTGGTCAATAATCTATGTTATTATGGTTGTTGAAAAAAAAAAAAATAAATAACACTAAAGAAAATCGCCCTTCTAAACTGACATATTCTTTGCCCCCAAATAGATTAGTGCCATTCTACCACTAACTACCAACTAATTATTTATTATTCATTCTTCCGATTAATCTATTTTTATTATTTTAATAATATCTTTATGTCTTAAACTGCAAACTGTGTATCAGACTTAAATACGGTTAAAGTTAAAGGAATGTATACATGGTTCATCAGAAAAACGACTAACTTACAGAACCATTGAAAGGCTTTGTTTATTTTACTCTCTTTGTAATAAGTTCGAATTGTTCCTAATCTTTGTTAGTTCAGCAATAAATGAACTGCAAAACTACTTTGTATTATAAAGTCATTGTCAATTGATAAGCAACCAACACAACTGTCCCATTTTGATCAATCGATAAAAATCACAGCAATCCCTCTTTTTCCTTTTGTAAACTCGTAAAAAAATATACTCTTGTCCCTTAAGTAATGAAAGAATTTGTAATTATTTCTATACATTTTTATCCTGTAGGGAGTTTTAAGAACTAACGTTGAAAAGTCAGCAAATTACAGTTTAATTTGCTAGACCCGAACTTAATTACATCAATGAGCCAAATCGGATTTTTGTAGAAACATATACACAACACGTTTACACTTATTATATATATATATATATATATATAATATATATATATATATATATATATATATATATATATACGTACATTTAGGCAACATATTAAAAGCTGGAGAATAAAGCCTATTTAATTTTCTATATTTTAAACTATTCAACAATGAGAGTTATTTAGTCTATCAAATAGATAAAAATAATGAGACATAAGAACACCAACAATTCTAAGTATGGTGAGAAGCTGTTTTGTATATAAGTTAACAATATATAAATATAAGTTTGTTTTATATAAATAACAGTTTATAAATTTACAAATACAAATTACGTTAAAGGTTTTGTAAGCGTGGTTTAGACAAATAAATAGTAAATAATCCAAAGTCTAAGACTCATTCAATGTGAATTACTACATGACTTATACTTGACAATGTCACTACTGACTGATGGAATGAGAAAACCTAACTAATGCCAAGGGATTACGTGATACTGCGCAGAGCCATTTAATATGAGGTTTCACCTAGATTTTGACTCTTATGGGTAACTAAGTGATAGAACACAAGTAATATGGTTATTCTTCTTGGTAATTAACAAAATTATAAATTAAATATTAAACCTTTTATTGAGAATTTTGAGTGTATAAGCTAAATAGGAATATTTAATTCTAAAATTTACATTTTAACCGAACAATGAAGTCAAGGACAACGAACTTCTTCCAGTACCAGTGGCGCCAGCAGCTGATACGGAGCCTGAGGCACTGCCATCAGCAGCTGTTGCAGCAGAGCCTGCTGCAGTTCCACTAGCAGATGCTGCAGCACTTCCACCAAGAGATGACAAGGCGGATCCTATGCTAGATCCTGCTTGGACTGCACCACTTGCCATTTGAGAAGCACTAGCACCTAATCCAGATGCTGACGATGTCAAACCAGATCCCATTGAAGCAGCGTTTGCTGCCATGTTGGATCCCATCGAAGTAGCAGTATCAGCGATGGTTGATCCTACTCCAGCGGCTGAGGATGCCAAGCCAGATCCTGCTGTTGCCAACTTAGTTCCTATTTGAGCAGCATTACTTGCCATGTTAATTCCCATTTGTGCTACATTTCCTACGGCGTTGATACCATTTTCCAGCGCACCCAATTTCATGTTGTCAATTGATTGTACTGCCTTGATACCTCCCTGAGCCAAATTGCTTTTTAGATCTACTCCTGCCTTTATTCCGGTGGCGGCTACGTTGGCCATACTACCCAGGATAGGTATGGAGCTGGTGAGGCTAGCTGCCGAATCTGAAATGTTTCGAAAACGAATTTTAAGGTTTTTTCTATTCTATATTTTAGTTTATATAAATTTTCGTATAAATTAAATATTGAGAAATCATAACTAGATTATAATGTGGGTTTAATTAATCATGTAGTATACTAATCAGAATGTGTTAGATATAACTAATACTTGCCTACGCCAGCCTTGACCCTATCAGCGCCGGTTTGCATCATGGAGACCTTATTGTTCATGGCGGTGTTGAACATAGTCCTCATGGGGCTGACCAACATGGTTCCCCATCCTGTGCCAGAGCCAGACGCAGCGGCAGACGCCCCCAGGGACGCAGATCCACTGACCGCCGCTTGGGCCGATACTGCCGCTACACAGACAGCGCTGAAGAAGGCTAGTGTTCCGTACATGGTTCCCCTGAGTGTGATATTGATGGAGCACCGACCCTTCCTTATATATGTCTCTATAACTAGCGTTACCAATGACCACTCACAAATTTTTCTCAATGAAAACATGTTTACCAAATTATAGAAAAATAAATATTTCGTACAGTTTTAATGAATTATTGATTAGTTATTTTTTCCCTTAGTCACTCGCCATATCTCACGTTTTAGTATTTTAGCGGACATCATAACATTTAGTTATAGATTCTATTGAAAAAAACCTAATTTTAAAAAATAAAATTATTAAGTAAAACTTCTTCCAATTTACTTTACTACCTTTCGGGGCCTAGCCCATCTTTATGACTTCTTATCTTTAGCTATTTTTTTCTTAATACCTTTTATTATTTCAAGTTACAATTATAATTTATGATTATATTAGATTCTATGGTAACAACTATTGTACAATGAACCTATAACGACTTTTATGACATATATTTTCTTAATTACATTCTTAATTACATAGTACGAAATAAATAATGTTATTTAAAAAAAACAAAAAAACACTAGAGATATTTTCTTGAAGATGGAATAGAACCTAAACTTCGATAATAATTTTTATAATTAACTGATAATAAATCATAAATCATATAATTCATATATAGGAAGCATTAAAGTTTTACTTTGCATTTTTATTTTTGCCATTGTCCGAAACAGACAGTTTATTACAATCGTTCGTTTATTGTTTTATCCTTAAATCCTCCTCTTAAGTAAAATACCTAGATAACTTCTTCAATAAAACTCTTTTGTCTGTAATTTATGATTTCTGCATGAAATATCATTATGTCGATCTTTTACACGGTATAGTCTGTATAGTGTTTGGTATAGTATAGTGCTTTTCAAAAATCCTTATTTCTTTTTTACTCATCGTTATAGGATCTCCTGAAGTATTGTATTGCTATTTAGATATGAAAGTTTTTTTTTTCAAATTCATTATAATGAATAGAAAATTTAATTTTAACGATTTGTATTATTTCAGGGAAAAAAAACATTTAAAAAACCCTAAAGTGAACTTCGGGTTTGATTATATTTTTTTTCTTTTTTCTTTTTTTTTTTTTGGGGGGGGGTTTCTTATTCTTACAATGTCGACAAATATTGACTTTATATTCATTTTTTTCTAGAACTAAACCGTTTTAATTGACCCCAACACTTAACAGTAACAGTAGTAGCAAAACGAGATTTTTTTTTTTCATTCTAAATAACATAGCTCCTAATCATTTTGTCCTAGCGAAAAATGTTTAATAATAACAAATATTTTTCAATTAGTTTCTAACATGACAATTATAGTCAAATTTTAAACGCCAAACAAGCCATAGCGTGTCAAACTGAGCATGAAAAAAATGTTACACAATGAAACATAAATATCTATCACAAAATAACTGTATAATGACGAAATCCGCATATGTGTTGATTTTATGCTATAATTTGTTTTGACATTTTATTTATTTAAGTAAACGTATCAAAAGGACGTCATAAAATTTATTTTAATTATGGGAGTAAGTAAAAGTTTAGTGTCCCTAAACGATCGGCACTCCCATTGTTTAAAAGTAGTTTTTTTTATAAGTTTTTTTTTATCGTAGGAAACATGATACAGATGTCTTTTCTGCATAACAACAAGCATTATCTACTCAATAGTACTAAATTTAGTTTGAAAACGCAACTTTTCTATTACGCTACAAATCATTCCTTATCCGATCGTCGTCGTATGAAATTCCATTTCTTCTGATATCCGTCATTCCAATACTCTAACAACCTTTAGTAAAGTAATTTGGAAGAAGTTTTACTTAATAATTTTATTCTTTTAAATTAGGTTTTTTTCAATAGAATCAATAACTAAATGTTATGATGTCCGCTAAAATACTAAAACGTGAGATATGGCGAGTGACTAAAGGAAAAAATTACTAATCAATAATTCATTAAAACTGTACGAAATATTTATTTTTCTATAATTTGGTAAACATGTTTTTCATTGAGAAAAATTTGTGAGTGGTCATTGGTAACGCTAGTTATAGAGACATATATAAGGAAGGGTCGGTGCTCCATCAATATCACACTCAGGGAACCATGTACGGAACACTAGCCTTCTTCAGCGCTGTCTGTGTAGCGGCAGTATCGGCCCAAGCGGCGGTCAGTGGATCTGCGTCCCTGGGGGCGTCTGCCGCTGTGTCTGGCTCTGGCACAGGATGGGGAACCATGTTGGTCAGCCCCATGAGGACTATGTTCAACACCGCCATGAACAATAAGGTCTCCATGATGCAAACCGGCGCTAATAGGGTCAAGGCTGGCGTAGGCAAGTATTAGTTATATCTAACACATTCTGATTAGTATACTACATGATTAATTAACCACATTATAATCTAGTTATGATTTTCGCAATATTTAATTTATACGAAAATGTTATATAAACTAAAATATAGAATAGAAAAAACCTTAAAATTCGTTTTCGAAACATTTCAGATTCGGCAGCTAGCCTCACCAGCTCCATACCTATCCTGGGTAGTATGGCCAACGTAGCCGCCACCGGAATAAAGGCAGGAGTAGATCTAAAAAGCAATTTGGCTCAGGGAGGTATCAAGGCAGTACAATCAATCGACAACATGAAATTGGGTGCGCTGGAAAATGGTATCAACGCCGTAGGAAATGTAGCACAAATGGGAATTAACATGGCAAGTAATGCTGCTCAAATAGGAACTAAGTTGGCAACAGCAGGATCTGGCTTGGCATCCTCAGCCGCTGGAGTAGGATCAACCATCGCTGATACTGCTACTTCGATGGGATCCAACATGGCAGCAAACGCTGCTTCAATGGGATCTGGTTTGACATCGTCAGCATCTGGATTAGGTGCTAGTGCTTCTCAAATGGCAAGTGGTGCAGTCCAAGCAGGATCTAGCATAGGATCTGCCTTGTCATCTCTTGGTGGAAGTGCTGCAGCAACTGCTAGTGGAACTGCAGCAGGCTCCGCTGCAACAGCTGCTGATGGCAGTGCCTCAGGCTCCGTATCAGCTGCTGGCGCTACTGGTACTGGAAGAAGTTCATTGTCCTTGACTTCATTGTTCGGTTAAAATGTAAATATTAGAATTAAATATTCCTATTTAGCTTATACACTCAAAATTCTCAATAAAAGGTTTAATATTTAATTTATAATTTTGTTAATTACCAAGAAGAATAACAATATTACTTGTGTTCTATCACTTATTTACCCATAAGTGTCAAAATCTAGGTGAAACCTCATATTAAATGGCTCTGCGCAGTATCACGTAATCCCTTGGCATCAGTTAGGTTTTCTCATTCCATCACTCAGTAGTGACATTGTCAAGTATAAGTCATGTAGTAATTCACATTGAATGAGTCTTAGACTTTGGATTATTTACTATTTATTTGTCTAAACCACGCTTACTAAACCTTTAACGTAATTTGTATTTGTAAATTTAATAAACTGTTATTTATATAATACAATCTTATATTTATATACTGTTAACTTATATACAAAACAGCTTCTCACCATACTTAGAATTGTTGGTGTTCTTATGTCTCATTATTTTTTATCTATTTGATAGACTAAATAACTCTCATTGTTGAATAGTTTAAAATATAGAAAATTAAATAGGCTTTATTCTCCAGCATTTAATATGTTGCCTAAATGTACGTGTGTGTATATATATATATATATATATATATATATATATTATATATATATATATAATAAGTGTAAACGTGTTGTGTATATGTTTCTACAAAAATCCGATTTGGCTCATTGATGTAATTAAGTTCGGGTCTAGCAAATTAAACTGTGATTTGCTGACTTTTCAACGTTAGTTCTTAAAACTCCCTACAGGATAAAAATGTCTAGAAATAATTACAAATTCATTCATTACTTAAGGGACAAGAGTATATTTTTTTACGAGTTTACAAAAGGAAAAAGAGGGATTGCTGTGATTTTTATCGATTGATCAAAATGGGACAGTTGTGTTGGTTGCTTATCAATTGACAATGACTTTATAATACAAAGTAGTTTTGCAGTTCATTTATTGCTGAACTAACAAAGATTAGGAACAATTCGTACTTATTACAAAGAGAGTAGAATAAACAAAGCCTTTCAATGGTTCTGTAAGTTAGTCGTTTTTCTTATGAACCATGTATACATTCCTTTAACTTTAACTGTATTTAAGTCTGATACACAGTTTGCAGTTTAACACATAAAGATATTATTAACATAATAAAAATAGATTAATCGGAAGAATGAATAATAAATAATTAGTTGGTAGTTAGTGGTAGAATGGCACTAATCTATTTGGGGCCAAAGAATATGTCAGTTTAGAAGGGCGATTTTCTTTAGTGTTATTTATTTTTTTTTTTTTTCAACAACTTTAATAACATAGATTAATGACCAAATTTTAATTAAATAAGGATAATATTTTTACTTTTAAATGACTTTTAGGTAAAATTATATTGAGGATGTATAGTTGTACTTTTAGGTAAAAATAATTTTACGTAACATTGTTATGTATTTTTAATAATGATTTTAATTAATATATATAAGAGTTATTTTATAATGCTTAATAATAATTTGTTAATGTATTTAAGTGAGTCCTGATGATGGGGAAGGCCCCCGAAACGTTAAATTGATTTGATGTTTATTTATAATAAACTGTTTTTAGAAGATTAAGGACCAACTAATTATGTATATTATTAACGTTTGAAAAACAGATTAAGCACCAAAACAGCATTTCATAAATTACCCTTAATCGTACATCACTATAAATGTTTATTGGAAATATGTTAAAGGAATAATGCTGGTGGATGTCTAAGTGAAGCTATATATATATATATATATATATATATATATATATATATATATATATATATATATATATATATTAATTGATCTGGAAAGAGCGAGCTCAGATTGATTTAAGGGACGTAGTGCACAAAGCCGTCTATAGACACAAAGTGTACAAGTTGTAAAAGTGTTCCTTCCACAAATCCTAGACGCTCCTTTGTTACGAAATAAACTCATCCATAGAAACCTGAATATCCCACTGGTTGCAGAAATTGTCCAAAAAAGATATCCTCCTTTCATTCCAAATTACCCACCCATACGAACCCGCTTGTCCGTATCCTTTCATCGGCATATATTCCCGATAATCCTCCGAGGCGTCTGAAAAGACGGTGGCCTCGAGACCTGCTTACAAAATAAACACTGAAGTGCTTCTACTGCTGGGCAGATTCATCTCATGACTTTTTCAAGCATTGTAAATAGTTCATTTACTTGTACTGATTACAGCTGTAAATATAAATAAAAGAATTAAAAAACAAAACAAAAAAAACATATATATATATATATATATATATATATATATATATATATATATATATATATATATATATATATATATATATATATGTATATTACTGCTTAAACATTGTTGCGTGTTCTCTTTTCTAAGTGTGTCGCCTTTATTCTGAAATTCATCCATGACTAGTGATGTAAGTCTATACTCTTCAGAGTACCACCAAGAGACCCATTATAAAAAGTTGTTAATGTTGATAAAGAGTTATTTATATTTCTTTACTGAATCAACAATTGAACTAATGAAGATTAAGAGAAAATTATATATAATAATTTTCAAAAATTTTCCAATTCTTTTTTTCATAATGTTTTAGGTATTCGATGGTCTATTGACGATTGATAGATTCACAAATATTAAGGTGTTTCATATTAATAAAATGATTAACAATTAAATTTTAATTTTTTAATTCATAACATGTAGCATATTGAAAAAATGTACACCATAAAAAAATAGAAGTCATAGTGATTTGTTAATTTTTTTTTAACCTTTAGGGATAAACAAATATAATTTCAGTACCAAAAGTAAAAAGTTGTGAGTAATAATGGGCTTATTTATTATGTAGTTTGTCGTTTTCTCTACGAACCGAACTGAACCAACAGAAATTTATCTTGGTATCACCAAATCCACATAAAAAGAAAATAAAGTATAAGGAGTGTGAAAAAAAAAAAAAAAAAAAAAAACAGTGAAGAGCTGCGTCACTTCTATACTCTTTGATTCAATCAACTTTAAGTCCAGTATCGCAGTTGGAACTGCTATACGTGTATTGAGGAAGGAAAATTGCTATGGTTAATAGCCATCAAATGGAAATACGAACTACTGGCGTCTTTTAATCAATCAGTTTAAATTACAGAAGGCCTTCTGTATCCGTTCAAAAACTCTATTTTTCTAAAAATAGAAAAACTAATTTCTAGAACGATAATGCAATTTCTAATTCATATTTCTTGCAGGAATGATACATGTTGGGATTGAGGATAAATTAATTATCATATGATCAATTAAAGAAGGAACCTTTTATTGTGAATATTTGAATTACCAAAATAATGAATCAATAATTTAACATTTTAACCGAACAATGAAGACAATGACAATGAACCAGTACCAGTGGCACCAGCAGCTGAACCAGTTGCTGCAGCACTTCCACCAAGAGATGACAAGGCTGGATCCCATGCTAGATCCTGCTTGGACTGCACCACTTGCCATTTGAGAAGCACTAGCACCTAATCCAGATGCTGACGATGCCAAACCAGATCCCATTGAAGCAGCGTTTGCTGCCATGTTGGATCCCATTGAAGCAGCAGTATTAGCGATGGTTGATCCTACTCCAGCGGCTGAGGATGCCAAGCCAGATCCTGCTGTTGCCAACTTAGTTCCTATTTGAGCAGCATTACTTGCCATGTTAATTCCCATTTGTGCTACATTTCCTGCGGCGTTGATACCATTTTCCAGCGCACCCAATTTTATGTTGTCGACTGTTTGTACTACCTTGATACCTCCCTGAGCAAATTGCTTTTTAGATCTACTCCTGCCTTTATTCCGGTGGCGGCTACGTTGGCCACGCTACCCAGGATAGGGATGGAGCTGGTGAGGCTAGCTGCCGAATCTGAAATGTTTCGAAAACGAATTTTAAGGTTTTTTCTATTCTATATGTTAGTTTATATAACATATTCGTATAAATTAAATATTGCGAAAATCATAACTAGATTATAATGTGGTTAATTAATCATGAAGTATACTAATTAGAATGTGTTAGATATAACTAATACTTGCCTACGCCAGCCTTGACCCTATCAGCGCCGGTTTGCATCATGGAGACCTTATTGTTCATGGCGGTGTTGAACATAGTCCTCATGGGGCTGACCAACATGGTTCCCCATCCTGTGCCAGAGCCAGACGCAGCGGCAGACGCCCCCAGGGACGCAGATCCACTGACCGCCGCTTGGGCCGATACTGCCGCTACACAGACAGCGCTGAAGAAGGCTAGTGTTCCGTACATGGTTCCCCTGAGTTTGATATCGACAGAGCACCGACCCTTCCTTATATATGTCTCTATAACTAGCGTTTCCAATGACTACTCACAGGTTTTTCTTAAAGAAAAACATGTTTACCTAAACTTTGAAAAATCATGGCTTTCTTAAGGTTTTTAAATATTAATTAGGTATCATCTTCCTGAGATCTAATGCATTTTTTTATTTCAGTTTCTTCCTGGTCACCAGAAGACCCACACAGAGACGCACTGAAATTAACTCAAATATTGTAGTGCCCTGTGCTAATACTTTTTTTTTTTTTTAAATGATATTTTAAAGTTTTATCCTTTAACATGATCTTGTTTGATATTTGATCATTGAAACATCCTCAAGTATTTCATCATTTAACCTATTCACTTAAATAAAAATCACTTCAATTCAATTCGTATTTCAAGTTTTTATTAATCGCTATTTTCGGGTAATTGTAAATGAAGTATTATAGAATAAGAAAAATATTTCAATAATTGTTTAGAGTAAAAATTATCCATTTTATTTTATTTAAATGTAAATCTATGAACCTCAATTAGTAAGTAAAGGTAAAAAATTTTTTGCTTTTTCAAATATTGAAAAATTCTCAAGTTTTCAATCAATCTTCTAATTTACTTAAATAAAAACATTTATTTATAGTTCAAGTTGTAGTTATAGTTTTTATAAATCATTATATCAGGGTATTTGTAATTTTATGGTATAATTATAAAATTTCAAGAGCCGTTTAAAAAGTAAATCAAAAAATCTCAAGTAGTGTCGGGTTCAACTCATGAAATTTCCGATTTCTTAACCTTTACAAAGCATTTTCCTTTTATTTCCAGGAAAATATTTACCACCTGTAATGAACACTTACAGTCTATTTTTAACTATTAACCTCTCGATTTCAGAACAAAATTTTTATAAGTATAAACTCGAAGATTCTGCTGCTCATACAGCAAGGAATATTAATGCATAAATGAATTAATGAATGCTATTATTTACAATAATATACAAAAAAAAATTATAATATATATATCTTATAAATCCAAAGCTCGCAAGACGATTGCGATGAGCTGTCTGTCGAGTTGCAATTTTTAAAAGTTTGTATCTATCTTATATATTTCCAGTTTCATTACCTCGTGATAATAATTATGATTAAAGACTTATTTTTGAGACATTATTCTCATTGACTGTATGATTTATAGTTTAGAATGCGTTTTATACATTTCTTTAAACAGGCTACTCAGTTATTTTAAACATGGGATTAAAACATGGTAAGCCGTAAGCAGAAATGTATCGTAGACGGTGGTAAAAGAATCAAATAAAAATATATATTTGTTTTGATCTCATTTTTACTTTCACCTACCTATATATGAAAAACTTTGGATAGTGGAAAAAAACTAAAATTGTAGTTGAATTTCGAAAATTCATTATCTACAATCGAAATAGAGATGAATTGAGATTGAATATATTTATTAAGATATATATTTACACTAAAATTGAAGAGATTTTTAAATATTCCGGTGTTGATATGCGATAACATGAACTTAGAAGTGTCTCAAAAAATAAAGAGAAAAGTTTTTAGATCATCGTCGAAATTCAACTTTTTTTTTTTCTATTCAAATCAAAATTAGAATGTTAAGGTTTTCAAAATAAGCTTTTTTCGTTTTTATTTTGAAATTAAACTTTTTTTTTACCGGAATCATCTAACTTCATTCCATAATAATAATAGAAATAAGAAGCTTCCTTCTTTTTAACGGTTCCAAGATGGTCAAAATCGAATGAATGGGAGATGAAAAACACGTAGCTTCAAATCAAAACCTAATATCATAGAACTGAAAGCATTTTTTCACATTCATCTACCTAGATATTAAATAGATATTAATATTTCGATCGTAACAATTTTAGAATTCCAGTTTTCAACAGAAATACACGTTTTAGAGTCCAAATGACCAATTCCCGAAAAAAAGGTCCGTGTGTGTGTGTGGTAAGTCCAACGCGAAAATGAAATGTCGCACAAAACTAAAATTCCATAATTAAGACAACTGTAAGCCCGAGATGTTACAGCAACTTTTTCAAAGTTTATACCCTGCATTTTCACCTATTGGCGATTTTCTCAAAAACGGCTCTAACGTTTTTGATTAAACTCGCTATATCCATGTAAAATTTAATGGGCTTTAATATCATGTAGGTTTCATTATAATTGACAGGGCTCAAATCCCGATATTTTCAATTTGTGAATAAAAAAAATAATAAATAACCTTTTCATCTTGTTAGAATTAATAAAAGACGAGTAAATATAAAAGTTGAACGAATCCGATATTCAACTAAAGAAGAATCCAGCACACAATTGATTTTATTTAAGCAGTTATCATTTAAAGGAAATATATATTTAATGATAATGATAATAATAAATTCATTATTTATTCTAGTACGAATCTATTTGACATAATGTTGAAAAAAAATTAAATCAGAACTTCAATATCTTACAGTAAAAAAAAAAAAACAACAACGTAAATAACAAAGAAAATAAGTAATAGCAATAAAATAACAGGTAGTGTGTGACAATGATTATTACAGCTATAGGAAAAAAAAAAAAAAAACCTGGACCACTACAACCCATAAAGAGTTTTGGGCTCAGTACATGTAGAGAGATTCGTACTATTTCTAGGCCAACGGCCGTGCAATGACGTGATTCGGCCAAGATCACGCTCAGCCACTAGATTTTTTCCCCATTTTTGGGTATCCACTTTATAGAGGCTGGGTATGCCCCAGGAGGATCTCCATACCCCAGGATCGCCCCCCGGCTGAAATAACAGAATAAATAATATTCCCCCACAACCGGGATTCGAACCCAGGACCCGGAGCACAGTAGCTAGCACTCTACCCACTAGACCACGCCGCTTCTTGAAAAACAAAAAACAAAACAATAATAAAAACCTTGGCCACATTCATACCTATATATAATATTAATATACTGTCCCTAGGATCTTCAAATCAAACCTTGAAACCAACTAGTAGGTATTGAGGAATATTGCCAGGAGATCACAGCGCCTCTCATTCAGCCGCGTCACTCGTCTTGTGACGTGTCACTGGTGTATGAGGGCGCTACAGTCACGTACTCTCCGAAAATAATGACTTCATCAACCTAAAATTGACTTTAAAAAATTTTATTAGATTCAAAACTTTTGTTTTACAAAGTCTTAAAACTTAGCCTAAAGGAATAGTTGAGTAGGCTTGACAAGTTTGTTCAAAAGTATTTCTCAATCTACTATAAACCATTGTCAAAAACTGAAAGATGTTATATCGTACCCATTAAATAAAATATCGGATCATTTGAAAGTAATTCAGAAACTGAATCCTGGAACGGATTTAGGAAATTCATCTACCAAACTTCCCTATTCATCCGAATTTCCTCATTCTGCAGGTGTATCTAAAGACAAAAGTATCTTTGGTCCAATGGTTTACTGACTGATATTCTAATAATGTATCTGACAATCAGCAAATGTGCTGTATAAATTGAGATCCAGGCATGGTAGGCATGAAGAAGGAAAATGCCCAGCAGCACCCCTTCCATGGCTTTATTTTATCCGAGGAGGTCCCTCATCTATTCTCTCTTTAGCCTTCTTCTGACTGGCATTTCAGTTATTGACGTGTCGTTAATCAGTCTATTGTCGTGTCCGTTAAGTTTACTGTGAAAACGAGTGTAGAGTGTTCGTATATGTTGGTCAACTGTTGGTTGTTGTAAGTCCGTATGTAGGGTTCTGTTGTTTACGTACCAAGGAGATGTCGTTATCAGTCTTAAAATTTTGGATTGAAATATTTGCAGTTTTTGTATGTGAGTCTTTTTTGCTGAACCAAAAATCTGTGAAGCGTAAGTCCATATTGGCTTAAGGAGGTATGTGTATGTATTCAGTTTCTGTCTCATTTTTAATTTTGAAGATTTAGATAAAAGTGAGTATAGTACTTTCAGTCGGTGGTTAAGAGTCTGTCTTTTCATCTTGACATGTGGGCCCCAAGTCATCCTTCGATCGAGTGTCAGTCCTAGGTAATGTACAGAGTTGGTCTGAGGAATTTGGTTGTTGTCGATAAAAATTGGTGGGCAAGTGTTTTGTCGTAGTGTGAACGTTACGTGTTTTGACTTGTCGTGATTTAAACGAATTTTCCATAGCTTGTACCAATTTTGTAGTATCATCAAGTGATTTTGTAGAGTCAGTGAGGCGAGTATAGGATCGTCGTTTGAGGTTAAAATTGCAGTATCGTCCGCGTAAGTTGCAGTCAATGTGGTGGGGTGAGTTGTTATGTCATTTGTGTATACAATGTATAGGAGCGGAGCAAGTATCGATCCTTGCGGTACTCCTGCCAAGACTGGTCGGATTGAAGAAGTTTCTGAGCCCTGCCGAACAGAGAAAAATCTATCAGAGAGAAAAGAGTGTATAATAAGATAGTATGTGTAAGGTAGTACGTTCTTGAGTTTAAAGAGAAGCCCCTCGTGCCAGACTTTATCAAACGCTTGGGCAACATCCAAAAATACTCCAGTCGCGTATTGCTTTTTTTCTAGTGCTCCTGCAATGAAGTCAGTAACTCTGTGTAATTGGTGTGTCGCTGAGTGTGACGTGCGAAAACCGAATTGATGGTCAGGTATTACTTTTTGCTCAGTCAGTATGTCAACCAATCTTTTATAAATTAATTTTTCGAAAAGTTTAGAACATATGGGAAGGAGACTAATAGGCCTATAAGAGGATGGTTTGTGCATGTCTTTGTCTTTTTTGTGTATCATTTTTATGATTGAATATTTCCACTGTATTGGGAATTTAGCTGTCCTAAGTATGCAATTGTATATTGTCGTGAGGAACACCAGAGCTTTCTTGGGCATCAGTTGGAGCACCTCGGCAGTTATTAAATCATAACCTGGGGCTTTTCTTTTAGGTAAGTGTCTGATTTGTTGTGCGACATGTGAAGGAGTGAAAGATATAGGAGGAAGTGTCAGCTGTAGTGGAATGTCCAGAGTTCTTTTAACTAAGTTTTCATATTCTGTATTAGGGTAGTCAGTAGGTGGTATAAAAACAGAGGAAAGGTGATCAGCAAAAATATCAGATTTTTCTCCATCTGACACGGCCCATGAACCATCTTCTTTTCGCAGTGGTACTGACATCTGTCGATGTTTCAACAATTTCTTGGTATGCTTCCACAAGCTTCCATCGTCAGTTGATAGGTTGTTTAAAAAGGAATCATAGTTAGTTCTATTGAATTTTTGTATTTGTCGTTTAAGTTCGTTGTTCAGTCTGTTAAAGTTTTGTCTATCAGAAGGAAGTCTTTTAGTCTGCCATACCTTACGAGTTCTTCTCTTTGCTGTGATCAAGTCCCTTATATATTGAGGGTATTTTGGCAGATGATCTAATCTCGATGTTATCTTCTGAGATGATGACCATGCTGCTCTTTGGACACATTTAGTAAATGTTTCCACCGCATCTTCTAATTCTCCTTCTGTTTTGATGGACATGGGTATTGAGAGATTTGTTTCAAGAAATTCTCGGTATAGATCCCAGTCCAATCCGCTATTTATAAGCATGGGCACCCTTTGCGCATTGCATGGTTCGTCGAGAACGACCAAATGTAGAGCAGAGTGATCAGAGCAAAGATCAGAGATCGTTTTTATTGAGTAAGGTATGGTACGTAGGCCTTTGGTAATAAAAAAGTCCAGTAAGTCCGGTGTTTTCCGTTGCGAGGTTGGCCAGTAGGTTGGTGTGTCTGGTGATATAGTGTCTAATGAAAGCTCGTGGATGGCAGCCCTCAGATTTCTTCCCCTAGGGGTGCAAAAACGTGACCCCCAAAATTGGTGCTTTGCGTTAAAATCGCCGCCTGCTATAAAGCAACGACCTAAGTTTTGAAAATAATTGCGAAACGCCGAAGATGTCAGCACATATCTTGGAGGACAGTACACCGAAGCTATACTTATCACGTGGTGTTTTGTGTGTAGTGTAATGCCAGTGGTTTGAATGTCAGGTGCAGTTGGTAAGTGTAAAAGGTTACGTTTGAGTGGTGTCTTAATGAGGAAAGCAGTCCCGCCGTGTGCTGTGTTGTCCGGATGGTCTGTTCTGTATGTCAAGTAACCTGAAATACCAAATTTTGATCGTGGTGTAAGGTGTGTTTCTGTGATCAGTGCAATGTCAATACGTTTTTCATGTAAGTATATGTCCAATTCTGTCCTATGTTGTACTAGTCCGTTCGCGTTCCAAAGAAGGATGGACAAAGAGCCCCCAGTCAGCTGATTACGGGCCATTAGGAGGGCAAATAGCTTGTGTTACCTGTGCGAGCTGCTGTAGAAGGCTAAAAAGAGGCTGGATAAGATTACTCAGACCGCTTAGTAGCTGATACAATTGTGGTGGGATATAATCAGCTGAAGTTGGCTGCTGAATACTTTCCCGCCTCATACCTTCTGTAGATTGGTTAGACTGTAGTCCCGAGGGTGTAGCTTGTTTCGCTGCTATCTGGTGACGAGCTGATACCTGCTGCTGCACGGGAGCTTGCCGTTGAGATGGTTGTTGCTGCTGCTGTTGCATCTGAGGAAAACTTCTTGGTGGGATTGATTTCGAAAGATGAAATTAAAACAGAAATTGAGTTTTTATGCTACTTCAAAACTTACAAGACAAACTCTTAAACCTTTCTCCAAACTACAAAAGACTCATCTACTTATACTTATACTACTACTAGGACTTAGTGAGTTAAGCTTTTAGGAATCCCAGCAATAACTTACAATCTGCAATCATTCATGAAATTCCCAACACTACTTTTTCGCAAATAATCTTATCCATAAAGACCTGAATATTCCTCAGTTTACTGATTTGCCACGAACCAGGTACTGCTTATTAATTCATTCCAACTCGAGACCACTGTTCTATCCTTGCTTATTCCTCGATAACTAAAAATTCTAGCGTATGAAAAGATGATACATAGGATCAAGATTATCGATTTAGTATTTTTTTTTTTTTTTTTTTTAGGGCAGTCAATGGACAGTCTGTATATTTGTATATAAAGCCTTGTAGGATGTATATATATATTCTCATGTTCACTGGATTTATCAATGTAAATAAAGTTGTAGATTTCAGTAAATATTTTTTATGAAAACGAAAATTGAAAATTTATGACTTGTATTCTTATTGGAGGAAAATTTAGTAAATTTGAGGAACTCAATTCCATATTTCAATTATGCCTGAAACGTCGAGGTACGTATTTTTTATCGACATTGATTTTTTACTTCTTATTTGTTTTACAAAATAGGTATCTAGGGACCGAGGTGTGTGGACCAAGAGGTTGAGGCTCCTCCACGCTGAAAGGTACAGGGAGGAAGATAAATAAAGATTTCCTTTAGTGTACAACAAACAAGTTACATATGTAAAAATTGAAAAATTAAATAATACAACACTTCAGGCCTTTCTGAACTTAAACGACCTTTGAGGAATTTTATATAGACATTAGAAAGTTTAAGCATTCGACGATAAGTTTTGCAGTAAACAGCAAGTAGCTGCTTATTTGTTTAGTTTTGTATAATGATTCCATGTATGTTTTCTAAACGTAGTATCAACAGATAGAAAGGAACTAGCTGTATAATTATATGTTAGGTGTGATACATAGAAATTAAGGATATAAATTTGGCTCCGCTGAAGGATGAAATTAGAAAACCGGTAAATAGGAATCAAACGATACAATTTCTGAATCGTACATACTTATTACATTTCGAGGTTTCTACAGGAAGCTGACAATGATAAGAAAATGATAGAAAGAAAAGCAGAAGGAAAGTGGGTATTCAAAAAGTTTTTTATGGCATTAAAAAAATATAAATTAAATGAGGAACATTTTATTGTAAATATTCAAAGTACCAAAAAAATAAATCCTAAATTTAATATTTTAACCGAACATTGAAGTCAAGGACAATCCTGTTGTTGCCAATTTAGTTGCTTTTTGAGCAGCATTACTTGCCATGTTAATACCCATTTGTGCTACATTTCCTGCAGCGTTGATACCATTTTCCAGCGCATCCAATTTCATGTTGTCAACTATTTGTACTACCTTGATACCTCCCTGAGCCAAATCTACTCCTGCCTTTATTCCGGTGGCGGCTACGTTGGCCATACTACCCATGATCGGAATGGAGCTGGTGAGGCTAGCTGCAGAATCTGAAATATTTCGAAAAAATATAAGTTTAATTATCTTCTATGCTTTCATTGATATCAGCTATTTCTATAAATTAAATATTACCTTTAGCTTACTATATTGTTTCGTATTATATTGTACGCTTATTACAATTGTGTGTTTGTCATAACAAATTCTTACCTACGCCAGCCTTGACCCTATCAGCGCCGGTTTGCATCATGGAGACCTTATTGTTCATGGCGGTGTTGAACATAGTCCTCATGGGGCTGACCAACATGGTTCCCCATCCTGTGCCAGAGCCAGACGCCCCGTCGGACGCAGATCCACTGACCGCCGCTTGGGCCGATACTGCCGCTACACAGACAGCGCTGAAGAAGGCTAGTGTTCCGTACATTGTTCCCCTGAGTTTGATATCGATGGAGCACCGACTCTTCCTTATATTTATCTCTATAACTAGCGTTTCCAATGGCCACTCACAAATATTCCTCAATGAAAATCGTGTTTACCAAATTATAGAAAAATAAATATTTCGTACAGTTTTTATGGATTATTGATTAGGTTATTTTTTTCTTATTCGCTCTGACGACTATCACGACACGACTTTTCGTGGTTCAACTCATCTTTATGACTTCTCATTTTTAGCTATTTTTTTATTATTTTTTTTTAATAATATAATTATAGTTTAATATTATATCAGATTTCATGATCACAACTTGTACCATGAATCTGAATTTTTTTTTAAAAGTATTTAACCTAAATTACAATGTTCGACACTATAAATAATTTTATATTTAAAAGAAATAGCTATAATAATACCGTGTAAAAGATTGACATAATGGTTTTTCATGCAGGAATCATAAACTGAAGACGAAAGAGTTTCATTGAAAAAAATATCTAGCTATTGTATTAAAGAGGAGGATTTTAGAGATGAAGCAATAATCGAAAACAAATTATTTTAACAATATATTTCTGTTTGTTTCAACATACAGTCATATGTCTGTTTCAGACATTGACAAAAATTTATATTTATATTATATATATTTAACTTTTATATTTCCCTGTTATGTATATTTCATAGTCAAATGATTACGAGAATTATTATCGAAATTTTGGTGTCTGCACCACCTTTAAGATAGTTTAGCTATAAACTATATATCAGTGTTGCCTTTCCTTTTCCTTTCAGTGTTGATCGTTATCTCCAGAGATAGAATCTCCTGATGCCATTTACAATATGATTTTTTTTTTAATCATGTTTTAATAAATAAAAAATTTAATTGTAGCTATTAGTCATATTTAAAAAAACAACAACAACAAACGGTTAAAGTGATATCGATAAATCTTGGTTGCATATTTTTGTTTTCGTTAATTTTTCATTATAATAATGTCAACGAATCTCAATTTTTTTACTATCAGTTACTATATATAGTAAGAGAAAGTATTGCGATCGTGAAAAGTATCTAATTCCAGTTTTCAACGGAAATACACGGAAATAACTCCCGGGCGAAAACGAAAACTCTTATGAAACAGAAATTTTATATTTATGACAATTATACACCCGAGATGCTACAAAAACTTTTTCATCAAATTCGGCTAACCAGAAGAGCCATTTTGAACCATGCATATTGCACCATTTTATGATTTTCTTAAAAACGGTTCCGACGATTCTGATTAAACTCGCTGTATCGATGCAAAATTTGATGAGCTTTAATATCATGTAGGTTTCATTCTGATTAAAATAGTCTGACAGGGCTTAAATGCCGATATTTTAAATTTTCTTCTTCTAAAGTACCTTTAATTTTGTTGATTCTATAAAAATAACTATATTATCTTGTTACCACTGATGAAACAGAGGTAAATATATAAATTGAATGAATTCGATAGCTAAAGAATTTAGATAAAAATATAATCAAATACATAAGCTTGTAAAAGTTTATAAAGAGTGATGTAAAGCCGATTAAAGTTACTGATTATTTTAGATGACAATAGAATTGTTTTTTAATCAAACACATGTTTCTATAGTAATTCAATTTAATTAATTCTGTAATAGTTTTACTAATTTTTATGTATAATTATATTTGAAATTTTTTTATCGGTTTCTGAAACGGAGGTAAGTGAAAGTCGTGTGTTGCCCGCACCAGATTTTTTTAACCTCTCATCGAACTGAAGCCCTTCAATAATGCCCCAACCATTTATTAATGTAGCAATAAGTGAGTTTTTTTTTCCTTCAAACTAATATAGCTCCTAATCATTAGTTCCCAGCGACAAATGTTTAATTACAATAAATATTCTCTACAAAATGAATAACATAACAATAATCGTCAAATTTTTAACCGAGCAACACCAACAAAGTCATATTATGTCAAACTGAGGATAAAAAAAACGTCACACAATGAAAGTCGAACCGAAAGGCATATCCATGTAAATGTAGCGATGGGAATATAAAGATTTTTTTTAAAAAACTATCACTTCACGTATTAACGCTTCGGAAGAACTGTAAAATGACAAAATCTGCATATGTGTTGGTTTTACGCAATAATTTGTTATGACATTTTATTTATTTAAGTAAACAAATCAATAGAACGTCATAAAATTTATTTAAATTATGGAGGTAAGTGAAAGTTTAGTGTCCCTAAACAATTGATCCTCCGATTGTTTAAAAGTAGTTTTTTTTTTTTTATATGTTATTTTTTTATCGTAGGGATTTTACATTTTGGAAACATGATACAGATGTATTTTTCTGTTTAACAACAAGCATTATCTACTAAATACTTTTAGTACGGATACGCAACTTTCGATAGATCTTTCCTTATCCGATCTTCATCATATGGGATAATATATTTCTTCTTATATCCGTCATTCTAATATTCGTCCAACCTTCAAATCTTGTTTATTCAAACCCTTATTGTCAATCCGATTTTCAAACAATTTGTAATTTTCAATAAAATCAGTAAATGAGTAGAGGGAAACGATTATTTGTTAGGTTTTGTTTTGCGTTGTATTTTATGTCACACAATTTTGTAAATTTATTGTAATGAGCACTGCATATATTAGTATATTTTTGTTTTTTACTATTTTTAAAATTTGTTTTCCAAATTACTATTAGAAGCTGCCTATTAAATTCTTACTATTATTAATTTTCTTTGTTCTTTATGTTGTTTTTTTTATTATGTCTACTGAAGCTCTAATTTAATTTGTCAGCAACATTATTCTAATAAATTCCACAATATATAAAGAATTTATTATTATTAAATATATCTTTCCTTTAAGTACCAAACTGTTTAAATAAAGTCAATTGTGTAGTGCTTTCAGTGACTCATCAAAAGTAAGGAAATGAGATACTTTATTTCAAAAATTACGATAAGTATAAATATTGTTAAAGTAAAAGTATGGATCTAGAGGATTAAGAACGATATGACAATAATAAGCAATAATAAATATTCAAAAATAAGCAAGGATGTTCACTGGTTTTTGTTAGGTTAGGTAGAGTTTTTATGGACACTCAACTGCTGAGGTTTTATGTGCCCTTTACTATATATCTTTTTCTTCTACAACTTCTTAAAAATATCGATCTATTTTAGGATATCTATCGTTTTCCCTAATTTAATGGTGTTATCTCCAAGTAACTCTTTAAGTCTTCTTTCTATTTTTGCTTCCTGGAAATGGTTTCGGTATAACGGACATTCCTCTAGGATATGGACGGTCGTCAACTGCACATCACATTTCGGTGGTGTAGTTCTTTTTAATAAGAATTCATGAGTTAGACGTGCTCCATTCGCATTCTAGTAATTACTACTTCTTTCCTCCTGTTGCTTCGATCTGAGCTATGCCATGCTTTGGTTATCTTTTTGATGCTTTTTAACTTATTAGATTCTTCTTTTTTTCAACAACAACAATTTTTATTCAGTAAAATTACAATCTGTCCCACTTTGGACATTAATAGTAGTGCTGAAAGATATCAAACATACTACATTCATACAATATTTACACAGCATAAAATTACAATAAAATATATACACAATAATGAATTAAAACAATACAGTCAAGAATTCGCTTATACCTATATACACATACACACACTCATACATGCATCACATTGAGTGGAGAATCTAGCCAGTGCTAGAACTCCAATATATTTACAAAAGGTCGCGGGGCCACTGCCGTTTCAACCTTCTAGGTGGGTTGTATGGATGAGTGGAGCTGGATAGGGATTGAGCTAGAGGATTAGGATGATGAATGAGGTTCTGGTGGAATTTAGAAAATTTGGATGGAATTAGGTCTGAAATAAATGGAACATTAAGGTCGTGGTGCAAGGTATAGTTGGAGACATAATAAGGAGCATTAACTATTGTACGGAGGACTTTGGATTGAAAGGATTGAATGCGTTTGATGTTAGTACGTTTAGCTGTCCCCCACAGTTCAAGTCCGTAGGTCCAGATAGGCTTCAGTATTGTCTTGTAGATTAATAATTTGTTGTCAACTGTAAGTTCAGATTTTCTGTTGAGTAGTCGGTATAACTGTCCGAATCGTCGGTTGAGTTCTTGTCTTTTAAGTCTTGTATGTGGGTTCCAAGTCAATCTTTTGTCTAACAGTAAGCCAAGATACCGGACTGTATCTGAGAGAGGAATTGGTTATGAGTTGAAATAAACTGGCGGACAGGATTTTCGTCTAACAGGATTTGGCTTCGTTTACCTTTACACGCCAGTTATTACACCAGTGTTCGATAAGGAAAAGGTGTCTCTGAAGGTTTAAGGATGCTGTTTCAGGATTGGAACTGGAAGATAGGATGGCGGTATCGTCTGCAAAAGTTGCCAGAAAGGTATCAGGATGTGTAGGAATATCAGCAGTGTACAGGATGTAGAGGACGGGTCCCAAGACGCTGCCTTGAGGAACACCGGCCTCAACGGGATAAAGGTTAGAAAATTCTACACCACAGCGAACTCGGAAGGAACGGTTTGAGAGATAGGATCTGAGAATTAGGTGTAGAGACTGGGGTAAATGGGTTTTCAGCTTGAAGAGTAATCCAGTGTGCCATACCCGGTCAAAAGCTTGCGCAATGTCCAATTAGATTCTTCTGAATCCTAAAAATGGTCCCAGGTCCTTGCAGCTTGGTTCTTAAGAAACCAATGGTCGGATGGTGTGTGAACATTAATCTCTTCTGGAGTCGATGAGATTGCTGCTTCTTTTGCTGCTTGATCAGCGATTTAGTTTTCTTCGATCCCCAAATGAGATGGGATCCAAACAATCACTAAGTTTTTCTTTAAGTTGTTAATCATTGATGAGTATTGTTGAGATTTTGTTATCACTGGGTCAGTTGAGTACATATCACCAAGTGCCTTCATAGCTGATAGGGAATCGGTGAAAATAACAAAGTTTTCCTCTTCACGTTGCATAATTTAATAAAATGCTGCGCTAAGAGCATAAGATTCAGCCGTGAAAGTACTAGATGAAGGTGGAAGCTTGTACTTGAATATGTTGGAGTCTATTACGATGGAAAATCCAACGCCACAATTTGATCTGGTTTTAGTGTTTCCAGAAATAGGTTTTGGGTAATGCTAAGAATAATACCCTAGAAAAATATTATTCTAGTCTTTAGATTTGATTATTAGCCTAAGGAATGACCTCTAGTAGCATGTCTTTTAACGGAACCAAACCACAACTCTTTCCTTAAGTTTTAAAACTTATCTCGAAGAAATAATTGAGCAGGTTTGTCTACTTAGTTCAAAAATATTCCCAACCAGTGCAAACCGTTGTCAACAACAGGTAGGTGTATTATCGTACCCATTGAAAAGAATTTGGCACCGTTCTGAAAAAATAAAGAAGCTTGGACCCGGAAAAGATTTAGGAAATAACCGATAAAAGCAAAGGTATCTTTGGTCCAATGGTTAACAGACTGATATTCCAATTCATCCTATAATTGTTGTTTTTACTTACGCTAATGACACGCATGTTCAATGAATAACTAATTACATAACTGCTGCATTTTAAATCCTTCAATCTCACAGTACAGCTAATGAAAAAAAAAAGAAATCGAACCTCAAACGTTCCGGAAAAAGACAGAGATGTAGTGAGATGGTATGTTTGATCAATGCTACGGCACACAGTGGAAAAAAATCACCATTTATTTAATTTAGGCAAAATATTTCGTAATTTGTCTTTTCATTGTTCCATTGGAATAAAAAAAATATATATATTCACAGAATGAGTATCGAAATGTATTATTTAGTTAAGTGAAATTTGTCGATTTTTTGGCTTTAAACAATAATTCCTTATACATTCCGTATACGTCATAAATTCCTGAGTAAGGCAATTATAAAGGCAAAAAACTCTATAGAAGTAGATAATACATCATTTCTGTCTATTCGAATGCACCCATATAGAGTAAATTGATCAAATACAAAAAATGTATGAAATCAATAACTTTGACAAATAGTTAAAAATATGAGAAAATGTAACGAAAGTAATACTCAATAATTATTAAGAACATTTTCTACCCATAAATAATTTTTTTTTTTTTTAATTTATCTTGATTATATCAAGAGTTATAGAATTTTGGCCTCTAAATCGTGATTTTTTCCCCACTGCGCGGCACTAAGAGGAAGTTAAGCAGAAATATCCATTTTTGCCTACTTCAACATTTACTCGACAAACGCTCCAACCTTTCTCTTAACCTAAGTTTCTGTTTTCTATCCTTGCTTCCTCTTTGAATTCTGATTATTTCCGAGGCGTATAATCAAGCAATCGTTTAAAATATATATTCTTACATTAACTAGATATATTAATGTTAATAGGTTGTAGATTTCTATAAATGTATTTTATAAAAACAGAAATTGAAAATTAAGGGACGTGGATAATTTCATTAAGAATCTTGGAAGTTTTCTGGATTAAAAGGCTAGATTTGATCATTTCGCGGAGCTCATAAATTTCATATTTTCAGTAATACCGGATGACCTTATTTGTCGTTTGTCAAGGTATCTATATCTTGTCGATATTGAAAAGCTTGTCTTTTCATTCTTGTATAAAAATTCATTGAATGTTGATTGTAGCAACAGATAGATATGAATTAACAAAGTAGGGAAATCAGTTCGGGTTATCAGATACATTACATTATTTATGTATATAAATATAGCACTGCTATAATGAATAATATAGTGAAAGCTAGTGTTTAGGAAATTCCACAACATAATTCCAGCATTATAGATTAACTTAAACCAAGGTGTGTATTAAGATAGTAGAACAACATAAATAAATGAGGAACCTTTTATTTTTATATCAAAAGCGTGGAATGTTAATTAAAATTATAATTTTAACATTTTAGCCGAACAAAGAAGTCAAGGACAATGAATTTCTTCCAGTACCAGTGGTACCAGCAGCTGATACGGAGCCTGAGGCACTGCCATCGGCAGCTGTTGCAGCGGAGCCTGCTGCAGTTCCACTAGCAGATGCTGCAGCAGTTCCATCAAGAGATGACAATGCGGATCCCATGCTAGATCCTGCTTGGACTGCACCACTTGCCATTTGAGAAGCACTAGCACCTAATCCAGATGCTGACGATGTCAAACCAGATCCCATTGAAGCAGCGTTGGCTGCCATGTTAGATCCCATTGAAGCAGCAGTATCAGCGATGGTTGATCCTACTCCAGCGGCTGAGGATGCCAAGCTAGATCCTGCTGTTGCCAACTTAGTTCCTATTTGAGCAGCATTACTTGCCATGTTAATTCCCATTTGTGCTACATTTCCTGCGGCGTTGATACCATTTTCCAGCGCACCCAATTTTATGTTGTCGACTGTTTGTACTGCCTTGATACCTCCCTGAGCCAAATTGCTTTTTAGATCTACTCCTGCCTTTATTCCGGTGGCGGCTACATTGGCCATACTACCCAGGATAGGGATGGAGCTGGTGAGGCTAGCTGCAGAATCTGAAATGTTTCGAAAACGAATTTTAAGGTTTAATCTATTCTATATTAGTTTATATAAGATATTCATATAGATTAAATATTGTTAAAGTTATTCCTAGATTATAGTGTATTTAATTAATCATGTATTCTACTAATTAGAATGTGTTACATATAACACCTGCTTACCTACGCCAGCCTTGACCCTATCAGCGCCGCTTTGCATCATGGAGACCTTATTGTTCATGGCGGAGTTGAACATAGTCCTCATGGGGCTGACCAACATGGTTCCCCATCCTGTGCCAGAGCCAGACGCAGCGGCAGACGCCCCCAGGGACGCAGATCCACTGACCGCCGCTTGGGCCGATACTGCCGCTACACAGACAGCGCTGAAGAAGGCTAGTGTTCCGTACATGGTTCCCCTGAGTTTGATATCGATGGAGCACCGACCCTTCCTTATATCTGTCTCTATAACTAGCGTTTCCAATGACTACTCACAGAATCCCTCAAAGAAAAACTTATTTATTCATTTCAAGGAAAAATAAACATTTTCGTACTGTTTTTATGAATTATTAATAAGTCATTATTATTCTTGGTTGCTTAGAATTTCTCACATTTCACTGCGGTTACGAGCTTATACAATCGTTTTTTGGGATTTTTACTAATTTCTTGAACATATAGTTTGTTATATTCATGCTTTGAATTATTGTTTAATTCTTCAAATCCTTTTTTTTTTAATATTATTTTATGCGCTATACATTATTTTGAGCCTGTATTTTTTTTTTAATTTTGTTAAAAATTCTAACCAAGAACTAAGAAACTTTTTTTTTTTAATTCCTTTATTTCATTGGTTCGTACGATATAAATAAGCAGGCAAAAACAAAAATATTCGATTAGATCAAATACATTACCTTAAAAAATGAAAGCTTACGTAATACAATTTTTACGACCACGACTGTACTCGTATATAGCTTTAAAAAAAATCGAACAACTTAAATAAAAATTGACATCAAATTTGCCTATTAAATTCTTGATTTACAATTATAATGCCATACATTGTAGTCAGCAGTCCATGCCTAGCAAAACAGAGGTCCAAATAATTTGAAAACCAAACAATTACGAGTTCGAGACTCGGTGCTGTGGGGGACTTTTATTTCAGCATTTATCCCCCGTCCTCACCCCCTGGCTCGAGAAACCCCGTATAGCATTCAAAGACGAGATAGGGGAGAAAAACAAAAAAAAAGTTCCAAGTTTCTTCACATCTCTTTAATAATTTTTTTTTATCAGTAGACGCGCTAGCTCTGATGATGTCAGCGACCTGCGAGTGTAAGGGCCTCTTGGGCAGCCTTATCTGCCAATTCGTTTCTTATTATCCCAATGTTACCCGATATCCACACATAATGGATTTTTTCCCTTCTTCAGGTGTTGATTTGGTTAATTCTAGGATTCTTGAATTTCCTAGATGGTTAGAAAGCATATTCTCTAGTGTCTCAATGAGTCTGAGGCTATGGTAACATTCTGTATAGGGATGTTTTTTAGAATAATATAGAGCCATTGCGATCGCATTCACTTCAGCTGTGTAGACGGAGCAAAACTGATGTAGCTTCGTCTTGTAGGTACAATCTGATGTGACGAAAGCTGAACCAGTGGATGAGTCCGACTTTGAACTATCTGTGAAAATTAATTTGTGACTAGACAGTGAGCTGATAATATTCTCAAAGCGGTTTTTAGATTTATTAATTTGATATATTCTTCAGTATATTTAGCCAATTGAAAATATAAATAAGGTTTTTGAAATGTTCATGGTGGTGTCTTGTTTTTTATTGCATTTATATTTATCAATTTTACGGATAATACTCTTTCTGCTAGTGGTAAGATTGAGTTAGCTTTTAGGTGAAATCTCGCGGAGTATTTAGGTTTCAAGATGTATCCGTGAACAGGATGGGTAGATTTTGTGCATAATTTGGTAACGTAGTTGGTGGCCATTTTATCGCATCGGTTAGATAATGGTGGTAAGCCAGATTTTGCGGAAAGATTTAGTAGGGGACCCGTAAGCTCCTATTGCAATGCTTATACCTGCATTGTGTACTACATCGAGTTTGGCCAGATTGCCTCTTCTTCCAGAACCAAAGATAAAACACCCATACTCCATCTTTGAACATATTACTATACATTGAGGAAAGCAATGCGATCTTCATCCCTACTTGTTCCAGTTAACAATTTTAGTATATTAGGCTTTTTTGTACATTTTTCTTTTAAATATTTTTTGTGGTTTTCCCACGTTAGGCATCTATCAAATTCCAATACTAAGAATCTACAACTATTTACGTACAGCAGAGGAACGTAGTTGAACAGAAGATCTGGTAGGTCTGGGAATTGTCTTCTACTGAAATATAATAAGCATTTTGTTTTCTTTGCTGAGAACTTTAGTCCTAAGTTTTTTGACCAATCATTAATCCGATTAAGTGACGCTTGTATCTTCTCTTTTATAGACAGCAAATCTTTTAAGCGACAAAGGATCGTCCACAAACAGCATTGGTTTTCCTCCTTATGCTAAATTGGTAGCTAGGTCACTGATTGCGAGGGTGAGAAGGGTTGTGCTGAGAATGCGTACTTTTGGGTCAGCATTTCTTTGTTCTTGTGGCATGGAAGATGTATTACCTATTCGAACTCAGAAATAGTGCAATAAAGTTCGGCTGTTCCCACTGAATATTTTAAAAATATTTTAATGACATGTAGTACTAAATTAATTGGAGAAAAAAATATTTTAATGACATGTAGTATTAAATAATAATTTATATTAATATTTCAATTATGGAGGAAAATGAATGTTGCGTGAGTTATTTTTTTATAAAGTTTTCATAAGATAAAGCAATTTTATGAATTTTACACATTGAAAGATTTTTTATTTATATTGTTTATTTTGTAATATAATAAAGAGAAATTATCGTTCTTTGGAGGTTTTTTGATTAAATCCTTTTTTTTTTTTTTTTTTTTTTTTTTTTTTTTTTTTTTTTTTTCCTATGGAATCACAAAAGATAATAGAAGACTCAAGGAAGGTGGGTATTTATGGCCTTTTAAGTAACATAAATACTATACATAAAATGAGGAGACTTTTATTTTGAATTTTGAAAGCATGAAATTTTAGTTCTATTTTTTTTAAATTTCAACCGAACAATGAAGACAAGGACAATGAACCAGTACCAGTGGTACCAGCAGCTGATACGGAGCCTGAGGCACTACCACCAGCAGCTGTTGCAGCGGAGCCTGCTGCAGTTCCACCAAGAGATGACAAGGCGGATCCCATGCTAGATCCTGCTTGGACTGCACCACTTGCCATTTGAGAAGCACTAGCACCTAATCCAGATGCTGACGATGCCAAGCCAGATCCAATTGAAGCAGCGTTTGCTGCCATGTTGGATCCCATCGAAGCAGCAGTATTAGCGATGGTTGATCCTACTCCAGCGGCTGAGGATGCCAAGCCAGATCCTGCTGTTGCCAACTTAGTTCCTATTTGAGCAGCATTACTTGCCATGTTAATTCCCATTTGTGCTACATTTCCTGCGGCGTTGATACCATTTTCCAACGCACCCAATTTGATGTTGTCGACTGTTTGTACTGCCTTGATACCGCCCTGAGCCAAATTGCTTTTTAGATCTACTCCTGCCTTTATTCCGGTGGCGGCTACGTTGGCCATGCTACCCAGGATAGGGATAGAGCTGGTGAGGCTAGCTGCAGAATCTGAAATGTTTCGAAAATGAATTTTAAGGTTTACTGTATTCTATATTAGTTTATATAAGATATTCCTATAAATAAAATAATTTAAACGTATTCCTAGATTATAATGTGTTTAATTAATAATGTTTTTTAGTAATAAGATTTTGTTTGATATAACATATGTTTACCTACGCCAGCCTTGACCCTATCAGCGCCGCTTTGCATCATGGAGACCTTATTGTTCATGGCGGTGTTGAACATAGTCCTCATGGGGCTGACCAACATGGTTCCCCATCCTGTGCCAGAGCCAGACGCAGCGGCAGACGCCCCCAGGGACGCAGATCCACTGACCGCCGCTTGGGCCGATACTGCCGCTACACAGACAGCGCTGAAGAAGGCTAGTGTTCCGTACATGGCTCCCCTGAGTTTGATATTGATGGAGCACCGACCCTTCCTTATATCTGTCTCTATAACTAGCGTTTCCAATGACCACTCACAGATTTCCCTTGATGAAAAACATGTTTACCAAATTGTAGAAAAAAATTTTTTTTTCGTACAGTTTTTATGAATTATTAATAAGAAATAATTGCCGTCACAACTTAGGTAGTTATTTTATTTCAGTTATTTTCTAGACACTAACAGAGACGCACTTTTTTTCGATTGATTGCTGATCCAGTTTTAGAATCATTAAATGTTAATTAACCAAGAATACCATTTAATTTTTTACACTTTGAACCAAATTTTATTTTGAAGTATGTTTTGTAAACATTTTATTGATTATCAGTCATATTGTTTTAGATGCTAATAAATGTAAGGAATATGGTCGAAAATGAATTAATCTTAAAGTTAAGTAAATAAAGTCGTATTATCTTTACTACTTAAAATACTAATACATAAATAATTGAGATTTATAAGTTGAAAATTAATGCTCATGAAAATGTTTTGTTATATATTCCATTGATCAGATATCAGAATGTTCTGTGAACTATATGAGTTTTGTAATTATAATGATCCATTTTGGATTATACGAATTTAGTGAATATTAGCATTTTTTAAAAAATCGAGGCTAAAATCAGCATATTGAAAATTCCTTATACTTTAAATATTTGATGATTATTATGTCCTTATGGACTGTCAGTACAGTGAAAATAGCCAATAAGCTTAAAAGTTGTGAATTGTTGATTTAATGACAAAGAACATCAAGCCTGTTTGAATTTTAAAATTTGATTTTTGTTCTATCACTCAACATCCATTTTAATATATGAAAGTTCACGTATTTATTGCTTAATATAATTCACCCGAATTTATTATATTTAAGTGAATTTTCAGGCTTGATAACTTCGATGTTTTACGACTTTAAGCATAAAAAAAACAGACAAATAAAATTCACCCGATTTGTTTATTTTTGGTATTTTTTTCGTCGAATGCAAAGGATCATTATTAAAAACAATAAACCAAAAGCATTTATAATAGACTTCGTTTATATTTCATTTTCTTTTCTTTCGATTTTCATTCTAATAATTAAAATAAAATTTCCTGATCCCCAAACATATTACACTTTTTCTCTATCATCAATAATAGCGAAGATATCAGGGAGTCACATATATTATAAGCTGTGGCTTGACCATACAGTATTATTATTTTGTTTCTCTTTGTTCAATAGTGATCATGTTTTGGTGGAATTACATCAATTAAGTTATAATTTGTGGCTCGAAGGTATAGATCATTTTTTTTTTTCTGTTCTTGAAAAATAAGGGAGCGGCGTGGTCTGGTGGATAGAGCACTAGTCTGCTGTGCTCCGGGTCCTGGGTTTGAATCCCGGCTGTGGCAGAAAAATTATTTATTCTGTTAATTCAGTCGGGGGGCGACCTTAGGGTATGGAGACCCTCCTGGGGCAGACCCAGCCTCTATAAAGTGGGTACCCAAATTAATTGGGGAAAAACCTGGCGGCTGAGCGTGATTAAGGCCTAATCACCTCATTGCACTGCCGTTGGCCTAGAAACAGTACGAATCTCTATATGTACTGAGCCCAAGACCCTTCATGGGTTGTAGTGGTACAGGTTCTTGAAAAATAACAGAGTTATTGGCGTATTTCTGGATAAAATTTCATTGTTTTTCTTTTCCTTTTTCTCTTTTTTATGATCATTTGCGTTTTTTTTTTTTTTTTTTTTTTTTTTTTTTTTTTTTTTTTTTTTTTTTTGTTAATACACTAATAACTTTGTTCTCTATCTTTAAAAATAACTGAGGCCCGGTTGCACCGACCGTGTTTAACTTTAACTTTACTAATCTGGATAAGTAAATCACGGGTTAGCAGAAATTCCATTGCACAAATCATAATTAGCCTTAACTCTATGTTAAGTGATGGTGTTAAGTTAATTCACCTTCCTACCTCGATTATCCGATGTCAATGTTACCTTTCTACTGTTACTTTAGCTTTCAAACTTTGTTTGTGTCAGTTTCAGTTTGTTTTTTTCTGAATATTTTCGTGATATTTATCCTAATACACTGAAGAAAAATGAACACAATCTCTTCAGATGAATACTCAACATCAGATAAAGATATAATACAATTGGTAGATATACTTTCTAGGAACAAGCTTTACAAAGTAAGGAGGAATCCATTTGAAATTTACGATGATGTGGAATTCATAAGAAGGTACAGATTTCGAAAAGAAACAGTGCTAAATATGATGGACAATTTTAATATTAATGATTTTGAATCATATCCTACAAACAGGAACATCCATAACACCTTCAAACCAGTTACTCTTTGAAACATTGTTTGTGTCAGTTTTAGTTTGTTTTTTTCTGAATATTTTCGTAACATTTATCACAATACACCGAGGAAAAATGAACACAATCTCTTCAGATAAATATTCAACATCAGATGAAGATATATTGCAACTGATATATATACTTCCTAGGAACAAGCTTTACAAAGTAAGGAGGAATCCCTTTGAAATTTAGGATGATGTGGAATTCTTAAGAAGGTATAGATTTCAAAAAGAAACAGTGCTAAATATGATTGACATTTTTAATATTAATGATTTTGCATCATATTCTACTTAACCTCAAGAGGTATGCTACTAGTAGTTACCAGCAGGTTCTTAGCGACATCATTAATATTGATAAATCTACAGTTTATAGAATTATTCCACGCATAACAAACAGCATTAATAGCCAGCAAGTCAAGCGATTTAATTAAAATGTCCGTAACAGAAGTTGATAAAAACAAAACAGTGTCAGATTTCTACAGGATAAAATGTTTTCTTTGAGTAATTGGTGCGATTGACTGCACTCATATTAAAATCCAGTCTCTAAGTGGAGCTAATACAAAACTATTTTGAAATAGAAAAGGGTGGTTTTCATTAAATATACAAGTAGTGTGCGATGGGAACTTGAAAATCCTGACTCTGTGCATGACAGTTGGATTTTCAATTAAAGTGCATTACGAGTGAGATTTGAGTCAAGAGAATTAGGAGATTTTTGGCTTCTAGGAGATAGTAGTTATGGCTGCAAAACATATTTACTGACACCAATTTTAAACCCAACAAATGCTGCTGAAGAAAAATCAATTGTCACACAAAAATCAAACAATCATTGAGAGAGCGTTCAGTTTTATGGAAAGAAGATTTCTTTGCCTTGCCAATGGAATTCGAATGGATCCAAAAAAAGCCCTAAATATTATTGTAGCTGTAGCTGTCCTCCACAACATTGCAATAGAAACCCAGGACATCTACAACGTACCAGAACCAGAAGATTACTTTCCTGATGTTGTTTCACCATCAGAAATTATATGTGAAAGTGATATAGCTTTTCACAGAGCACTTGTCGACACAAATTTTTCAAGATGAAAGGAAATGACATAATTTTGTATAAATTGCAATCTGTGTTATTAAATCAATTAACCTTTCCCTCTTTTGTTGTGATTTATTTGTTTATATTTATCAATAAAGTCTGATTTTTGTATTTTATTTACATATTTTTTCCCCTCTAATTCAGTAAATTGATTAATAATAGAAATAGGTTAATTGGAAGAATGAAAAATGATAATAAATAATTTGTAGGTTTCTAAATCTTCCAAAAACAGTTTATTACAATTAACTTTAAAACGAGCCAACATTTCGAGGGCCTTCCCCATCATCAGGACTCACTAAAATACATCAAAAAATTATCAATTAACATTATAAAATAACTTTTTAAATATTAACTAAAAACATTACCAAAAATATGCATAACAATGTTACAAAAAAATTATATTTACCCGAAACTTTTTTAAAATTAAAAAAATTATCCATTTTTGATTAAAATTTTGTCAAAAATTGGTTTGTTTTTTAAATTAACACTAAGGAAAAAATACCCATTTAACTGACATATTCTTTGGCCCCTGATGAATTAGGGTCATACTATTTACTGTAGTAAGTATACACTGATTTATTATTAAATATAGGTCACTAAGGTAAGGTTTACAAATTTTAATTTCCCAATTGTAGCAAGAACTGCTTGTGAGAGGTGTTTTCCATCTGTTTTATAATTTATGGTATCTTTTATATTTTTGTTTATATATAGATTCGATTGTTTTTCTATATCCAATATTGTAGGTTTTTCAAAATCAAAATTGTGATTAAGCTGAAGTCTGTGTTGTGCAAATGCTGTAGTGTTTATATTTTTACAATTATTGCTGTGTTGTTTGACTCTAGTTGTGATCTTTTTAGAGGTTTCTCCTATGTATATCTTATCACAATCTATACAATTTATTTTATAAATAACATTCAGTTTTTCGTGTGGTAAAATCTTTAATGTTTGATAAATGATTACTTAGTTTATTATGATTATATAGTCCTAATTTTGTCTGTGGTGAATTAAATCAACAAGTGTTCTCTTAATTTGTTTGGATAGATGAGGTATAAATTGCATTTTTGGTAATGGTATATATTTCTAATTCTTCCACTTATCATGTCTATATTTATCACATTATTGATATTATCTATAATTTTTTTTTTATTATTTTCATTCTGGTAAAGATCTGTTATAGTTTTTTTTTAGGTTTTACTATTTATTGTTCATATTGTCATCAATTTTTGGTTTATTATTGATCAATTTATTGTTATTAACGTTAAGGTTATTTGTCCTGGGTACATTTTTAATTTCATTGTACTTGATTTAATTTATTATTTTTTTCGAATACATCTAATAACATTTTATATACTATAGTTTTTATTCCATTTAGATACTCGTTGTCTGTCTGGTTTCACAATACAATCCAGCTTCCTTGATATTCAATAGATCTTAAAATGTTTCATTATTAATTCTCAACGGTCAACTAATTATATCCATTATTGTATTAATATATATTAATCGGCAGAGTAAAACAATCATTTCAATATAACCTAACTGTCTCTGTCTAAAGGGTTTGGAGTTGTTAAATACGTCACGAATATGATGACGTCCCGCGCTAACCCATGTTAACTAATTCGAATTAAAAATTTGTTGGTGCAACTGGACAAAAACTTTAATCATGATTAGCTTTTAACACGGGTTAGTTAACAGCAAAAGTTAACTTTAACACAGGCTGTTGGTGCAACCGGGCCTGAGTGTTTGAATTAAATCTCTTTTAATCAGTAGCCAATTTAGATACAACTAGCTAATATCAACGTTTAGGTGCTAAGATCATTGTTGCATGCTGTAGTATTTTTGTGGCGAATTTAAAAAAAATTGGTCACAGCTTAGGTTATTTATTCAGGTTCTCGGGTTCGTATCTTGAAACGTAAGCTCTAAAATTTAGAGAGGATAGGAGTATTTCTTTTTCCTATTTGTTTGTTCGATTACAAAGGTTCACTATTGAAAATAATAAACCAAAATACAAATTTACCAACTAACTATCGTCTGTGTATTTGATAACACTATCAGTAGAAAAAAAAATCATACGGCATCTTCAACAATTATAAAAAAAGACTGGTCAATTAGAAAAAAAGGTGTTTTTATGCATTAGTTTCAAAGGAGAGTCTTTATCTTCAAATAGTATTTTAATTGCTCAAAATTTAAAATATAAAATTCAATGATTTTTCATTTTGAGAAGAAATATATGCTGGAAAGTCGGTTAGAAAAATTTGCAGTGTGTATGGCGATAATGCCTTTGAAGGAAGCACTGTCCTTAAGTAATTTACTTGGTTCAGAACCAGAAGACGATTAACGCTCCGGTGTTCCTTCAACAATTGAGACGTTGATTTCCAAAAGGTACTAAAGGCCATTTTTTACGAAATTGATTTTTTGACATATTTATATTCTCCTCATTTAGTTTTATCTAAATCTTAAATTTGATTGTATCTAATGAACACTCATGTCCTTTAATAACGTGATTTAGAAATGCTATTAATTTCTTAAGATACTTATTACACATTTAGTTTCATTCTAAATCATAACAGAACATTTCATTTCATAACTTTAATATGGTTTTATTAATATAGTAAAGAAATAATTCTAGATTTTAAAGCAAAAAGAATCAAATTAGCTGGTTTAATAATATAGTAATGAGAGATTTTCGCGCTTCCTGTAAAATTACCAGAATGGATATAGTACCTTTTGGAAATCAACGTCTCAATTGATGATTACCAAATCCAAATATAATTTATCAAAAATTAAATTTTTTTTTTGAATAACCAAATTTTACAATGGATTAAAATGTTTTACATGAATCTTAAGTTTTTATTATAACAACCAGTAAAAAACGCTATGAACTTATTTCACAGGGTCCCCAGTAGTATAGTGGTTAGCATAACAGCCTTATATGCTGAAGGTCATGGGTTCAAATCCGCAGAATGCTCCAGGATTTTTTAATGGGAGTAAAAAATCCTTAGTTATGTCGTCCTACGGATGCGACGTAAAAATTTGGTCCTGAGTAACTGCGATGTCAGGAACTCTTTAAAGATCAGTATCCCAATTAAACCTGGAAAGGCAAAATTTATGGATCCCACTGAAGCATCGTCCGATTAGCCACAGTATTATAAAGTGAAATTCAATGAATAACCAAAAAACATATTTCACAACACAATATTACCCATTAATTTGTCAGTTTTATGAAATGACCTTTCTGTTAGGATTTTTTTTTTTTTTTTTTTTGTTGAAGGAAATAAAAAAGTAAAATCTTAAATTTTTATTGATATGACTAATTATATTACAAATTTAATTAAGATATTTTTCTTTATATGCAGGTCCTTTTTTACCCAGAGAAACTGTTAAACAATGACAAGATTCCGTTGGGTCTTGCAGCTGTAGAGGTAGCAGATGTAGCGGCAGCAGCGTTGGTGCTTGCGGCTACACCGCTGTCTGAGACTGCTGCAGCCGCGTTGGCACCAGATGCGCTACCAAGAGCTGAAGTCAACAGGTTGGCTCCAGGGATCGAAGAAGACATCGAGGAGGCGATGTTGGTGAGTGAAGAAGTAGAAGGGAGTGATGAAGACGCGATGTTGGTGAGTGAAGAAGCAGAAGGGAGTGATGAAGACGCGATGTTGGTGAGTGAAGAAGCAGAAGGGAGTGATGAAGACGCGGACGACGCCATTCCAGGAAGTGAAGAAAGCAGGCTTGAACCGGCTGTGGCTGCGCTTCCAGCGGCGCTCAATCCCTTCTCCATGACGTTTAGTTTGGCGTTCTTCATAGCCAATCCTGTGTTGATCTTGCTCTGCGCAATGCTGTTCGCTGTGTCAGCTTTGGAGTTCAACACGCTGGCTCCGAGGTTAGCGAAGGTACTGATCCCTGGAATCATGGAGGCCATGTTTGTTCCTACGCCTGAAATAAAACAAAAAAAAAATGTATAAGAGTTACTTATCACTCCGCTTATTATTATTGTATGTAAATCGATGAGGATGCACGATAAAATAACAACAATACGAGAAATAATCGTAGTTTGATTAAGAGTTTATATTTTTCCTTATGCAGAAAAGCCAATCCTTCCAAACTGAAACCTTCGTAAATTCCTCAATGCTCCTTCGTCACGAATAAACTCATCCATAAAGACCTTAATGTTTTTTTTTGCTTTTTTTCCCGGTTAATCTGATGCACTGCAGCCTTATTTTGCACCGTCTAATTAACTGTTAATTCAGGCTAGCGCCTTAGTGAATCTGACTAACCTGTAGGGATTAATCAGTTCACGCAACTTGGGATCAGCTATAAGGTCGACGCCAAGGTGGCAAAACCGTATCCTGGAAATCTCTGGACAGCTGCATATCACATGAAATGCAGTTTCATCATTGCAGAATCTGCAAGTCGGTGAGGCCACCAAACCCATATTATGGAGATGCTTATTAAGTTGACAGTGTCCTGTGTACAGTCATGTTACCCTCCTTAGAGTTGTCCTGTCCATTGAGAGTAGATTATAACTTCTCTCTTTGCAGGATCCATCCAGAAACATCTTAGAGTGATGCTGCTTATCAGTATGCCTCCAGTATATCCTGGATCTATTGTCAGCAGCATCCTTAATCAGACCTTGGCATTGCTGAGGCTAATTTTACACACAGAAGACCTTAATGTAACATATGTTGCTGATTTGGCCCGAACCAGGTATATTTCTTTCATGTCAAACTCCATTCCCACTCTAACTCAATAGTTTCAGTCCTTCCTCTCAAATTCCTGATAATCCTCTGGGGGGTCTGATAAGAAGATCGCCCCGAGACCTAGTTTTAAAATATTTTGAAATACTGCCAATGGTAGCTTCTATACATGCTTATAATGCCCTTTTTTAGTTGTTCTCTCATTTACTCGATGTACATAAAATATAGTTGTAAATAAAAAATAACTAATGTATTCTCTAGCTTGTAGGGTTGGGGCCTGTATAGTATAAAAGTTGAAAAATATTTTATATAGTTTTATTATTTAATCTAAATAATATGTTTCCAACGAAACGAAATAAACTTTTTATCTAACTAACTTTAAACTTTTTCAAATTTAAATTTTTTAAATGGTTTCTAAATTGATTTTAACAGCCGAAGTAGGTGAAAGTCGTATGTTGGCTGCACCAAATTTTTGTAATACGAGTGACCATTAAATAATTTGGATATGTTTCATATAAAAAAATTTAAAACTTGATAAAAAATGATTTAGTGTGAAAGGAGAGTGAAAATTTAGGGCTATGGGTATCTTTTATGTCAAAGAAAAATATTACAAAAAACATTTTCGTTTAAAAAAAAAAAAAATCTGTATAGGGACACTCGAATCACCTAGCGGTAAGAAATATGCTTTAGGACCGATTCTCATAATTACCTATTGTGCTTTCGAGCCGTTTCAAAGGAGTAAGACCACAAACAACGTGACACGAGATTTTTATACATTAGATATATGCCCGTATATTTACATACCATATGTAAAATCCGCTTGTCCGATTTCACACAAAAGTCCTTGAAAATTGCAGTTCTTCCCAAAATGTCTGAAGTTCATGTTTAATATCATTCCATTTAATCATTCGTCTATAATATAAACGTAAAAAACTACTAACAAAAATATACCTTTCATTTAAAAAAAAAAAAAAAGAAATATATGTTTCAATGCAAAAATAGTCAAATGCTTATTCCCAATCATCCTCATTATCAATCGTTGGACTAACGAAAAATCCGTTATTATTGAAATAATGGAATTGTAAGATATTTGAAAAAAGTTGCTGTAAGATATTTCCTTTTAAAATGTGAAATTTCAGTTTTATAAAACTTAATGTTTTCGAGCTATACTTACGCACGGCGCGCGCGCGCACACACACACACACACACACACACACACACACAAGACCTTCCCGTGTGGAGTTCCTAGAGCTTCCATCGGGCACCTCCCCAGGTGGCGGATAGGGGAAAGCTCACCAGATTTGGTGGGTACCGGGGAAATAAAATACCCGGGGCGGATCAAAACTAGACAAATCCAGGCGTGACGGTTCCTAGAATAGGCGGCGACCTGGTCAGCGTCTGTTCCTCATGTTAGAGGCGGCTGAATCACACCTGGCAGGAGTATAAAATGCTAAAATTTAACTATGAGATGATAGAGCAGGAGATTTTACTTACGGTGCAGGGGCTCGGAACCCCAGTACCGGTGTCGGCAGAGGTTGAGAAAGCGGGACACCCGACGTCGTCATCAAGCCACCGCAATGAAACAACTTTAAATTTTGATAGAGCTGAGACATCATCTGGTACTACTACAACGTTGGAGCTCTGCAAGGATGAGTGGACAACGCTGGTTAAAGAAGTCCAGGGTTTACAGACATACATCCAGTCGAAGCATAATGTCCATGGAGAGATTAAGGAATATGCCTGTAGAATCCTGAACCAGTTGATGTCACTGGAGTGCAAATTCAAAGCTCGGGAGGATGCACAAAGTATGGTGGATATCTGCACCCAAACCGTGCCATCGGTACCCACAATAAATAATAAACGACAGAATCAGGATTTCCAGGGTTCAACGACTCACGAGAATGGATCAGCAAAAAGGGATCAACCAAAGGCGATGGTTCCATGCACCAAGTGGCCCTCCTAGCCCCATAGCGGAGCAGACTCAACAATCCATAATAGCCTCAACAGCCTCAGTTGAACGATGGCAAACAGTCACGAACCAGAAAAAGAGAGGAAATCGGCGCCCACGCCCAAAACCACCGAGGCCGGATGCCCTCATAATTAAGGTTAAGGAAGGCACCACATATGCAGACACACTCCGCAAAGTGCGAGCTGATCCATCCTTGAAAGATATGAGCTCCAATATTAACAGGGTTCGCAAAAATGAGGCGGGAAATCTCCTGATACAGTTGAATAGGGAAACAAAAGGGGTCTCTCTGGAGAGAATGAAGGAAACCCTAGAGGGAGCATTGGGGTCAGAGGCCGAAGTTAGGGCTTGGAGACAGGAATCGTTAATTGAAATAAGAGACCTGGACGCTCTAACATCAAAAGAAGAGGTCGCTGAGGCTCTCTCCACATTAATAGAGGAAGAGAATATAAAGCCAACCGCTGTATTGTCGATCCGCTCGGCATACGCTGGAACAAGGACGGCAGTTATTGCTTTGCCAGTCGTGCAGGCTAGGAAAGCAATTGCCAAAGGAAGAATCAGGGTCGGATTAGTGATCAGTAGGATTCGGGAAAAAATCCGATTACAGCGCTGCTACCGGTGTTGGAACTTTGGACATTTTGCCAGACAATGCAAAGGACCCGACCGAACGAAATGTTGTCGCAGGTGCTGCGAAGAGGGCCATTTAGCCTTGAATTGTACAAAGAGTCCGTCTTGCGCTCTCTGCCTCGGAGGAGGCGATAGTGGACACCTGTGTGGCGGCAGCAGATGCCCAGCATTACAGCGCGCCTTAGAAGAACAAAGGAGTGGAAGAAGTCGCCCCATATGAAGAGTCCTCCAACTAAATCTGAACACTGCGAAGCCGCACAGGATATCCTATGGCAAACAGTGAAAGAGCTAAAAATTGATGTCGCTATCTTGAGTGAACAGTATAAAAATGTAGATAGTAATTCTTGGTTATCCGACACTACGGGTCGTGCTGCAATTTGGGCAGGTGAACCAAATTTCATAGAAGAAACACCGCGAGCTCCGACATATGGTTTCGTTTGGGCCAAGATAAAGCATCTATACTTGTACAGTTGCTATGCCCCACCGAACACTGCAATTGAAGAATATGAAGCTCTTTTAGATAGCATAGTGAGAGACGTCCCCAGGACGTAGACCTGTAGTAATTGCCGGAGACTTCAATGCCTGGGCATTAGAATGGGGTAGCAAGGCGACCAATCGACGAGGTGAAGTCTTATTGGAAGCCTTTGCCCAGATGGACGACCTCGTACTGGTTAATACAGGGACGGAGCCTACATTTGTGAAGGGAAGCAGGTCTTCCATTATAGACTTAACATTTGTAAGTGACTGCCTACACCCTACTATTGGCTGGCAAGTCTGTGACTTATACACCCACAGCGACCACCAGGCCATATTGATCACTCTGGGCAACCGGGAACGAATGACAGTAAGGCAGGATAATGGTACTGTAAGATGGAAAAGTAGGACATTTGACAGAGAATCATTCAAAATTATGATGGAGAGCCCGTGTGGGCTGTCAGGCAGCGCGGAGGATAAGGCTCACCAGCTAGTAGATTTGATCCACACAGCTTGTGACGCGTCTATGGGGCGCAGCAACGCATGCATAGGTCGACATCCGGTCTACTGGTGGAACGACCATATTGCTGACTGTCGGACACGGTGTCACGCATCGAGAAGAAGGTACCAGCGTGCAAGAGGTAGCCCTCAGTTCCGAATTTTACAAGAGGAATTCAAAACTGCGAGGCGCGAACTACGGCGTGCAATCAAGTTGAGCAAGAAGAAATGCTGGTAGGAACTCTGCGAAGAGGTGGACGAGGATCCATGGGGAAGGCCATATAGGACCGTCATGAAGAAATTGAAGGGCAGCTCTACGAGATCGCCAACGTGTCCTGTGGCTGTGCAGAAAATCGTTACTTCTCTTTTTCCTGAACAAGAAGAGCTTGAGGATTCAGGGCAGGTGCAGCCATTTGACGCACCATCCGTAACTGCTGAGGAGCTGAAGGATGTCTGCTCCAGCCTTCATACTGGTAAAGCCCCAGGTTTGGATGGCATCCCGAACATGGCACTAAAGGTGGCAATGGAGACCAAGCCGGAACTTTTTCAGGACGTCTTCAGTTCCTGTTTAAGTGAGGGATCCTTTCCGCGACCATGGAAAAGGCAGCGCCTTGTACTGGTTCCAAAAGGAAAAGGAAACCCCTCAGAACCCTCAGCATATAGACCGATATGTCTGCTGGACACAACCGGCAAGGTCTTAGAGAAAATAATAGCCAGCAGAATACAAGAGATCACCGAAGGAGTAGAGGGCCTATCGAACAATCAATTTGGCTTCAGAAAAGCGAGATCCACGCTGGACGCAATTACCCTGGTGATTGAAACTGCCTAGAAAGCTATTGCGGGGAAGAGGTGGAGAAGAGGTGCGAAATGTTATTGTGCCGTCGTCACATTAGATGTGAGAAACGCGTTTAACACGGCAAGATGGAACTGCATTCTTAGAGCTCTGCAGAAAATGGGCGTTCCCATGTACCTCAGGAGCATTATCAGAAATTATTTCGCAGACAGGATCCTGATATGCTCAACAGAGGACGGCCCAAAGTCGTTCAGGGTGAATGGTGGAGTACCCCAGGGATCAGTACTGGGGCCTCTATTGTGGAATATCCTGTATGATGGAGTTCTTAGGCTTAACCTGCCAGAAGGTGCCAAGATCATAGGTTTTGCTGATGATGTCGCAGTTGTAATCGAGGCGAAATATAAAGACGAAGTAGCCTTGAAGGCAAATCAGAGTATCTCTCTGATCCGTGATTGGCTGACATCGGTGGGGCTCCAACTGGCAGAAAGGAAAACAGAGGCCCTTCTTATAAGTAGCCGTAAAAGGAGAGAAGAAATAATCCTGAGAGTGGGCAGGCAAGAGATACGGTCCCAGCCGTCACTGAGATATCTTGGGGTTATACTTGATGAAAGGCTAAAATTCAAGGAGCATATCCAGAAAGTATGCATCAAAGCAGCAGGAGTGACCACAGCTCTAGCCCGATTGATGCCCAACGTAGGCGGACCTAGAAGTAGTCGGAGACTATTAATGGCGAGCGTCGTCTCATCCACTCTTTTATGCGCAGCCCCAATATGGAATAATGCCCTGGACACACTTTCTTACAGGAGACCCATTGTGTCAGTTTATCGCCGAAGCGCTCTGAGGGTGATGAGTGCATTTCGCACAGTATCCTACGAAGCTGCATGTGTGGTGGCCAGGATGCCACCCATTGAACTGCTGTCGGAGGAAAGGCAACGTACGTATAAAAGTATTGTCCACGTTCCTAGAACCGAAGAGAGGAGGCAGACAGTCCAAAAGTGGCAGCGACGTTGGGATTTGGCAGCGAGCGGAAGGTGGACCCATAGGCTGGTACCTTGCATCCAACCCTGGATGGATAGAAGCCACGGGGAAGTGGACTACTACCTAACCCAAATGCTCACTGGACATGGCTGCTTCAGAGCCTACCAATTACGGTTTAAGTTGGACAATACAGCAGAATGTCCAAGATGCCCAACAATAGATGAGACAGTAGAACACGTATTCTTCTGCTGTCCTCGTTTTCAAGTAGAGAGGGAAGAATTTCAAGAAATATGCAGATCAGAAGCTACACCTGACAACATCGTCAACCTCATGCTACTTTCTCAGGAGAACTGGATGGCGGGCCAATGTCTGGCTGCGGACGTCATCAAGAAATTGAGAATGGAAGAAAAGGAGAGGCGTGCCTAGAAATATAGGGTAAGGCGCCTAACAACGGGGCGGCACACAGCCACTCTCCCCACGAAGTAATGCCTAACGGTGGTCCCGTGGAGGGTGAGAAACAGGTGTAGGGAGGTTGGTTTTAGTGGGTAGAAATCCCACACACGGATAGGTACGGGCCTATCCGCGTCTTTTGAAGATTTCCACCTACCCTCGTAAAAAAAAAAAAACACACACAGACCTTTTAGCGGGACTTGGTTATTTTAACTCAGGAGATCGTACAGCGTATTATACCGATGAATAGTGGAATATGAAATTTTTACGCTAGCAATACTTTCCCTTGCTGTATATTTCATACATAGGTAAGTGAAAGTAAATCGTCAACGCCATGTGTTATAAACCATATAAATCTCGTGCGGGCAACACACGACATTCACTTACATCAGTTTTAAAAATCGTTCTAAGAATTATTAAATACAGTTAGAGATAAAAATTAGTGGATCCATTAAAAAACTAATTTAATTAAATTTCTATAAAAACATGCGTTTTATTAAAAAATCTACGATATTATCATCTAAAATAATCATTTAGTATTATCGGATTTTCATCACTCTTTACTAAATTTTACAAGTTTGTGTATAAGATAATACTATCTCCAAAATCATTAGCTTTTCAGCGGTATATTTTACATATATATTACTGTTCTTGTGTTCAAAACGAAAAACCGCATTTAACAAATTATTTCGCAGTTTTCTCCTTTAGTTAGAATCGAATTCGTCCAACTTAAATATTTACCTTTTTTTAATCGTTGATAACCAGATCATATTGTTATTTTTTTAGTATCTACAAAATAAGAGGTCCTTTAAATGAAGAAAATATCTGCATTTAAGCCCTGTCAGACTGTTCTAATCAGAATGAAACCTACATCATATTAAAGCTCATAAAATCTTACATTGATATATATAGAGTTTAACCAAAATCGTAAAAATATCCAAAATGCATGGTTTAAAGTGGCTCTTCTGGTTAGTTGATTTTGATGATATAGTTTCTGTAAAATCTCGGGCGTATAGTTGTTTTAAATATGAAATTTTTATTTTTTTAGGACTTTTTTTTTTCTTTAGGGAGTTACTATACACACACACACACACACAGACCTGTTTGCGGTACTTGGTCATTTGGACTCAGGGGATCCTAAAAATTGTATTTCCATTGAAAACTGGAATTTTATCTATAGGGAAGCATATAATCCCTCAATCGTCCTGAGAAGCTGTTATCAACACTGGGAAGATAAAAAAACCTTGTGAGTGCTATACACACGACATTCACTTACCTCCGTTTTTAAATTCGACTATTTTAATCAGAATGAAACCTACATGAATACATGAATCCTATTAAATTGTACATCATTATAGCGAATTTGATCAAAATCGTTAGAGCCGTTTTTGAGAAAATCGTTAAAAGGCGCTAAATGCATAGTAGAGTTTCCAGTCAGCCACTTTCAGTGAAAAAGTTGCTGTAACATCTCGGGCGTATAGTAATCATAAATATGAAATTTCAGTTCCGTACGACTTTACGTTTTTGCGCTAGAGTTACCACACACGGACCTTTTTGCGGGACTTGGTTATTTGGACCCTATATTTCTTATATAGGTAAGTGAAAGTAAAAACTGGTTAGTGGCTTATCCAAATGGTTGTACAACTGTACTCACTCACGCCCGACTTGAACGCGTCAGTTCCGGACTGTACCATGGAGCTCTTAGCCGAGCCCAGGTTATTGGCGGTCTGCCGCATCCCGCTGATCATGTTCGAGCCGATCCCAGTTGCGGTGGAAACTGACCCGCTGAGGGACTGGGCTGAAGCGGCAGCCAGAACGGCTCCGAAAACGAATGCGAGGGATCCTTTCATCTTGCGACACTAGTTCGGACCGACCCGACCATACCGGCTTATATCTCCGTCCCAAGCAGGTGTTCCTTAAGGCTCCTCACGAGTCCACAGAACATAAACAAACATGTTTACAAACTGAGCGGAGATGCTTTGTTTCAGCATTGTTTCGATGAATAATTAATGAGCTTCTGTATATTCAGGTGTGTTGTGTCATTGTGGAAAAATCGAAAGGTTTAGGTAAGAGATTGTAGGATTAAGGGAATGGAAAATTCTGTGTCCGTTGAATGTTTTCTTGTATTACTTGGCGTGCTGAATCAATAACAAACTCTGGAATATATTAGCCAAGGTTCTCCTTCATTATTTTACTATTTTGAGTCCATTTTTGTCTCTTGAACTTTCTCTTAAATCAAGTATGTTTTCTATTATGAAGGTTATTCACACCTATTTTTCCATTTCTTCCCTTACCTATCGTCCAATAAGGACCATGCAATTATCAGTTAAAAATCTTCATATACTCTGCATTCCTTCTACTCCAATATTCTTTCATCTTCCTTGACTGTTCCTGTCGCTCTTCCTTAGTCCATTTTCTATCTCGTCTCTCCTTCCTTCTTGGAAGAACCCCAACTTCGTTTATATTTTACCCATATTTTTTATGCAATACTCCCTTGTTAAAGGAGGCTTCCGTTGCCATAACTTCAGTCTTTTCATGAGAAATCTGTAGTCCCGTTTTCTCGGCTACTTCTTTCCGGGTATTTGCTACATCCTACAGTGCTAAATCCACTGCAAAGACCAAACACTTTACTATCATATCGTCCTTTTTTTGTTTTTATTACTGCTGGAATATAAACCTGTCATTTTGCCGGAAAATGCTCATGATCTTGTCGAGCACTACATTTAACAGAATCCGTGACAAGCTGTCGCCTTGTCTATGCGTCGTCTTTATTATTATTAATATACATACCCTTTATTATTTCATATTATCATTTAATTCACTTCACACATTGGTACTACATACTTATATAAATTCTCATAGAAAAATGCTCCTTGCGTTCTCATACAAGTTGTCATCGTACCCGGATGGACAAAAGGTCGGGTTCCCGTTTCATAATAATTATTGGGACAAATAAAAATTACAGAACAATAGATACAAATAATAAAATAAGATATTCATATTAATATATTTGTGATTATTTGTATTTATTTATTTTATTTTTTTTACATTATGGGTCCGTGTACCACAGAGTTAGTTTAGAGGCACCGTTCTTAGTATAAATTACAAACATTTAAATAATTTAAGATCTTTTAGAAACTGATTAACGTTTATGCGGACTATAGAGTTGTCTCTTATCAGTTACATGATTCGAGCCGATCGATTGCGTTCCTTCTCCTTGCTTGTTCGCGTTGGCTGCTATCCACTAGTAGGTGTTTTGGGGTGATAATTTCCTCACAGTGTTTACTTTTTGGTGGATTTGTGCCTTCTATTAAGTAATAATTCGTGAGTCTCGTGTGTTCAATCCTCTGAAGGGAAAAGGAGGATATTTCCTGGGTCGGTCAAAGTTCTTTTTGGAATGAAGGATCTTGTATGGATGTAGTTTGGCGGTTAGCGGTCACATTTCATTCATTTCCCTTTTGGCCTGACTTTCACGCCCAGGTTGAATATTCAATTGAATTCTTAGACATGCTAGTAAAAGTGTTATAACTAACCCATACAGAGACAAGGTTCCATTTTGCTAGCTATGATATTTCAAATATCGTTATTCTCAGTAAAAATACCGTATCAAGCACATTTTTCTCGCAAGCACTAGGACGCGTCTACAGAGAAATCAATAAAAAATAATTGCTTAAAGAATTATACCTAACAAATTAGAAATTTAGACAGGTTCCTAGATTTGAATTCGATGCTCTAAAAATTTTATTCTATGTCTTCTATCGATTCGGATATTGGTTTGAAAGTTACAGCTGTCTCTTAGAGACTGAATTGTGTTTTTACACAAAAATGGCAACTTTGCCTATTTCTGACGAACGATCGCGGTACTTTTTGAGAGAAAATTTAAAGTTTCTTCGAATGTAGACGAAAAAGTGCGAACAAGTTAATTCACCACCTGCGATGGTGAACACTCATATAACTTTTATTTATGACCATTAAGAGGTATTAAAACGATTTCTAGCTTTGTCCGATTTAATTCTCACAAATATTTATTTTATTTTATTTTTTAATTTATTGTAATTTACATAAGCAACACAATGAGCAAATATGCAGTAGAGGAAAAGTCATGAAAATGTCTTGAGAAAGAACCCCAGTGGTAGCACTTCAATAACTATTTTAAGGCAGCAGGTCCCGAGGCCAACTTCTTTTCAATCGCCTCGGAGGGTTATCAGAGATATCTGAGGAAGATAAATTACGGTCTAGTGGGTTTGTGTGGGCAGGGAGTTTAGAATGAAAAGATGTGTATCTATCACGGGCTGTGTCTGCAACGAATGGGATGTTTAGGTCATTATGGAGGAGTTGATTTGTAACAAAATAAGGTGCATTCAAGATTTTGCGTAGGATTTTGGATTGTAAGGCTTGGATGAGGGAGGAATTAGATGATTTAATAGAACCCTATAGCTCGATTCCATAGGTCCAAATAGGTCTGATAATAGTGATGTAAATGAGTCTTGTGTAATATATTGGAAGTTTTCAACGTTTGTCTGGTATCTGTTGTAGTTATCGGTATCTTCGAGCAGTTTCTTGTCATTTCAGTCTTTTGTGAGGGTCCCATTAATATTAAATTTTCGCCTTATTTTACTGGGCTGCACGTGTATGTACATTTTAATCATATACAATAATTACTTATTTATAATAATATATTTGAGTGATTAATGTCGATCAAATCAAGGTAAAGGATTAAACAGTCAGTATAATAAAAAAATATGGTAATGTGTTTTATTGGTTTAAGGAAACAAAAATGCACAATTATATAAAATAAATATCATTAACTTCTATGGTGATGAAGAATCTTCAGGTTTTTGGTGGTTCTTGCAACTGGCAGTTTGAAATTGATAAACACTTACTCAACCCCAATGAGCGTAGGGGAAAGGCAATGCACCAGGTACTGAGGGAAGAGCTGGGTGGAGTTCTCTCAGGTCGTACTTGCCGGGCCAATAGGAACCGTCGTCACCTCCCAGGATGTAAGGGGTGATCCATGTAGCAGAGGCCATGGCCAAGCAGAAGGTCAAGAAGAGCTGAAGGGAAAGAGGTACAATTGCTTAAAACTATAATACAAGGATAATGATCAACTTATGGTAAGAATTATCAACCATGAAATGTAGGTTTTCTCAATTTAATTGTACTTTTTCTTTTGGTTTAATGATTGTAAGAATTTTTTTTCTAAATTAACAATATACAAAATTACAATTTTTGCTTCTAATGCCATTTTCAAGTGTCTATCATGCATCAATACTTCACAAAAAATAGCTTAATAGCTTCAACAGCAGTGCAATCAGCTTACTCTAATTTGTAGTTCATCTGCCATCATATAGGGCTATCATGCACATTGTATTTTAAGTATTTAACTTGAAAACAGCCCTAGAGGCCGAAACGTTATAAATTTTGAAATAAAACTATTTATTTTGGAATTGGCAAAAAAAAATATATCTTACGAAATGTAGCTTATTTCGTACGTCCTATTTGAGCCTGATTCTGACCACTTTTCTGCACATACTAAAACTTGTTTTGATAATGGTCGTTGGTTTAAATTTTAGTATCTTTAGTTTTATGCCCATCGCAATCTTCTGTAAATTCTTAAGTAGTGTTAAACGAAAACCTTTTCCTTGGTTTCTGGTTTAGAAGGGAATGCAGTAAAAACATTGTATTGCGCATGTTAAGGCAGATAAACGAGGAGAGTAAGGACCTTAATACGTTGCCTATAGTGATCTGAGTGTTCTTCAAGATATAAATGTGCTCAGATGGCAGCGGCATATTCACTTTATCTAGAGATGAGATTTTCATAACATTTAATACTGTCATTAATTTATGTTCAGAAGTTGGTTCGTTTATTTGAACAAGGTAAAACTTTTTAAACAAAATATGAAAAAGAAACACTTTAAAACCTTGTAAACTAAAACGAATGACGTTCCAGAATGTGATAAACTCTCATTTCTAAAAAAAGTTACTTACACCATTTTGCCATCAGAGCACTGATACCATTTTGATTTAAATAATAGTTCTACTTTACATTTTTTATTAAAGAAAATACAGTTTACATCTATTGCAGGGAATGATTTCTGTCGGATCCTCGTTTCAACTAAATAAAAAAATAAATCTCAACTTAAATTAAATTAAAATTTCGAAGAATTTAAAAAAAAAGGAGATGAAAAAGTCGAGACTCCCTTTAACCTTTCCAACACCAAACTAATCTACATACAAATTTTGAATACTCTGAATATTATTTGAGGGGAGGGATTGCGAAAATGTAGAAAAGTTTAAAAAGTGCAGAAACTTCAAGTATAATTATTGAAATTTTTAATACAATCTACCCCCAATTGACTAAAATTTTCGTTACGGATTGTTCAATGCTATTAAAAACCCTAGTTTAATTAAGAAGCATACGATCAACATAGCATTCAATCTATAGTATACAGGTAAAATGATTTCGCTGATCAATCTCTTATTGGTTTCTGTTAACATGGTTTCTTGCTACGGTTTTCTCTGTCACTGAGCATTCTTCATTCGTACAATATGTTCCCAAGTTTTTCTATTAACAGAAATATTTAATTTTCGGTAATTGAGTCATAAACAAATATTTCAAATAATAATATTCCCAGTAATATACCATTCAAAAGAGTTCAGAAAAGTTAATATGTAACAATTATTCGTTGCTTATTATACTTTAGAGTCAAGTTAATGGAATGTTGTTATTTTTCACTAAAGGGAAATCCCAACGGAAACATTAATTTTAATTTATTAATTTTGAAATTAATTTAAAAGGAAACTAAATTTTGGGGAAGAGGGAGGGAGAAGTTGAGACTCCCCACAATATTTCATACACGAAACCAATCTGCATACGAATTTTTAAAAAAAATTAGAAAGATGTGCAAAGCTTTAAAATGTACAGAAACTTCATACATATTGAAGTTTTTAGTGAAATCACCTTTCAAGTACCTAAAATATTCGCAGTGCTTGTTATGAATTGTTCAATGCTAAGGAAAGTCTTGGTTTGTGTACAATTTAAGTTTTTCTTGAATTACCTATTAAGACATTTGTTGATTTATTTACTTTTTTGTGTCATACTTACAAGAGCTTTGAGTGCCATTGTCGGTGAAGTCTCGCGAACTGACTATGTTTGTTAGTGCCGTCTTGAAGCGTTATATACCCAAGTTGCAGCGACCACACCCAATCCGGGACGCCTTCTCATTGGTCACTACCAATCTAGGAAGTCATCAGAAGTTGTGGTTGTTTGCTATCCTAGCTCTGATGAAAACGTCTTATTCCTTTATAGGGGTAAGGTCACGTTGAATGCACTGATGTAGCTGCCTAGGTGACTTCCTATCAACATTATATTTTTATTTGATTTCTAACTGCCAATGATATTTAAATGAATCATAATATGTTCTGATTAGCAATGCATATATGTATAATGATTTGTACATTATCATATAAAATATTATTAGTTCAATACTAATTCTTTTTTTTCAAAATTAAATTTGTATGTTTGCATTCCGAACCCCCATAGTTATTTCAACCTTTGACTATATAATTGTATTTCAGTATGTTTTTGTCACATCAGCTATACGTTAAATAAACATAAAGTAATACTTAATATTTCATTCAGAGCTTTCTAGAAAATATATGTCAAACAAACATAATTAAATTTCGTTCCTTTTGTTTTTTAATTTTTCAGGAAGTTTTTCTTAATATTACTCACTTAAATAAGCAAACATTAACTTCCTTTCGTTAATTATTTATTTTATTTCATAATTTTTTACATCATTTATCAACGTTTCGGGGTTCTTTCTCCATTCTCAAGATGTTATATGCTTTTCTAAAAGTTCATCTATTTGTTTCTCCGAATTGGATGAATCGTTGGTCATATGGTTGGTGCTAATTTCCATATTTAAATTTAGTTTCTTTTCTTTTTCAATTTTTTTTTTCAGGAAGTTTTTTTAATAATACATACTTATATCTTGAGAATGGGAAAAGAACGCAAGCGACACAAAATAATTTTTCGCAAAATATTACAATATCAAAATTATTTCTCATCAATTACAACATATAAAATATTTTCTTAAACATTGTTGTATTAACTTCAAAGAAAGTGAAAAAATCATTTATTCAAATTTTAAGTAGCCAAATTGCACCAATTTCTAAATGTCACCTTCATTTCTGGTTATCCTCAGTTCTATTATCCAACAAGCAGCTCAGCATTTCAATGCAATCAGAATATGAAATTAATTGGGCCATTCTTTGGAAAAATCTGACTTAAATTATTGCTTTAATCCAAAAAGCTCTTTCGAAACGACGATTGGACAACAAGCTTTATTTCAGCATGATTGCACAGAATGAGTTTCGGTATAAAAAATAAATAAATAAAAAAAAAGAGTATATATACATATACACTTTTTTTTTAATTTACACGGTTAAATTGGAAATGTAATTTTACACATTTAAATCAACGATTCGGGGTTCTTTCCCCATTCTCAAGATATAAGTATGTAATATTAAGAAAAACTTCCTGAAAAAAAAAAGAAAAAAAAGAAAAGAAACTAAATTTAAATATGGAAATTAGCACCAACCATATGACCAACGATTCATCAAATTCGGAGAAACAAATAGATGAACTTTTAGAAAAGCACATAACATCTTGAGAATGGGGAAAGAACCCCGAATCGTTGATAAATGATGTAAAAAATTATGAAATGAAATAAATAATTAACAAAAGGAAGTTAAGGTGTGCCTATTTAAGTGTGTAAAATTACATTTCCAATTTAACCGTGTAAATCAAGACAAAAGTGTATATGTATATATACTCTTTTTTTTTTATTTATTTATTTTTGTTTGTTTTTTTTAAAAAAACATGTTGCTTTAAGTTAAATACATGTGACCTGTAGCTAAGAAGAGCGAAGATTTCATACCGAAACTCATTCTGTTTCTAGCCCAAAGACCGTGCAATCATGCTGAAATAAAGCTTGTTGTCCAATCGTCGTTTCGAAAGAGCTTTTTGGATTAAAGCAATAATTTAAGTCAGATTTTTCCAAAGAATGGTCCAATTATTTTCATATTCTGATTGCATTGAAATGCTGAGCTGCTTGTTGGATAATAGAACTGAGGATAACCAGAAATGAAGGTGACATTTAGAAATTGGTGCCATTTGGCTACTTAAAATTTGAATAAATGATTTTTTCACTTTCTTTGAAGTTAATACAACAATGTTTAAGAAAATACTTTATATGTTATAATTGATGAGAAATAATTTTGAAATTGTAATATTTTGCGAAAAATTATTTTTGTGTAGCTTGCTTTCTCTCAAAATTCATCATCAGCTGTTAGTGGTTTCCTTGATATTTCCCCAATTTTTTGGGGATGTCTCTGGAAATCTTCTAGGATAACTTAAATGAATGTTTAAGACACCTCTATCACCCGATTTCAGGAAGATTTTATGTGGCTTTACCCGTACACAGCGGCTCCAAACTGCGTTATTGCGTGGTGCCTTTGGAACCACTGTGCGCCGTAAGTACTTTCTGGTTTCTTTCCCCTGCCAACTTATCCAATTCCGGTGTCCATTTCACATCTCGGATCTTCTTAATTTCAAATCCTTCGTTCATTCCCATAACCCCCGCTCGCGGCCTTGTGATATGTAAATTAATAGACGACTAATAGTATTAACGTTTATGATAAAACCTTATGTCTTATGTAACGTATTTTTGTGGCTTAAACACTTGTCTATGGTTAACTTATAAGAAAGGTCTTCTTAGAAGTTACCCTTTTCTCAGGGTCAGGTCAGTGACCATCACGTTCATATAAGTTATCCCTTAACTGTCACTGAAATGACAGAACTTTGATATTTATGTTTCCTGTTGCATTTATTAACATTAGTTCCGATTCAATTCAGAGTACAACAGAACCTTATTCTGAGAACCAGACCTCCTTTGCTTTTGGAGAAGCCGTCATGTCGGACTTCCCTAAAACACTACCTCCCCTCTTCATCCTCATCCCTTTAAAATCCTAACCTAGATCCACCCAGAATCATTTTCTCTTAGTGAGTGCCAAGTTATACTTCATATCCATATACCAAGTTATCCGAGACTCCAAAAAAATTTGTTACTATGCATGAATTCTAAAACAAAAAAATTGGTTGCTATGCATGAATTCTAAAACAAAAAAATTGGTTGCTATGCATGAATTCTAAAACAAAAAAAAAACAAAAGTTCCTATTTTTATTTTCGGTTTATTACTATATTCTATTTCAAATGAACTATTTTGTCCAATTTCTGTATATGTAATAATGAAATTTTATTAAATGTTAGTTCATAGATTTATAAGAACTTACCATTTATGCTAACAACTTAGTTATGATTCTGTACGTAATATTGTTTTTGTCTTGCGTACTAAATGGAAGAATACAACTTGCACAACTCCTTTACGAAGGTTGCAACATTTAACTATTACAACCTCCCTCTTTACCAACTACATATGTTCATATGTTTATGGGCTTACATCAAATTTATATTAACTTGTACGATTTCATTTATTGCATATAAAGGTTTTTAACATGCGCTTTCTAACGGTATATTATTAACTTCTATATTATTACTTATCTTTCAGGTATAATTTTTTGATGACTTACTTAAAGAAAATTTATTTTTCCCGTTTGAAGAAATGCTAAATTGCAATGTATTTTACTTTTAATCTTTCAGAAAATAAAACCGTATAAAAATGCTTCCAGTGGTTAAGAAGGAGTTAGTGGAACCCATGAATCGTTGTATCATTTTATATATAAAGAGAAGTAGTAATATAACAGGTTTTTTTATTTTATTTTTAAACACAAATATCGAACGGAGATAGTTTATTGAGTTAGAAAACACCTATGAGCTACTTCACGTTCAATTTATTTCTAGGCACAAACAAGAAAGACATTGACATTGACGGTCGTGCATTGGAATGCAGCCTTGTTTAGAAGAAAAAGTATTCTAATGTGTTCTTTGTAAACTGAAGCGGTCATCAGTAACCACGAGTTTAAAGAAAAAAAAGGAAATGCATATTAAAAAAAAATCCATTTTGAGTTTTGTTCACTTTCAACTAATCGTTCATTTCAAGGATGCATTGTTAAGGGTTACTTATATGTTATTTGGTGATATCAATGTGTATGATGCTTCCTGCGTGCTTTTGAATATTTATAATGTGGAGTTTGTTTGGGTTCGGAAGACGGTATTTATCTTTGTCAAACACTAAAAATCTTAACACCGATAAATTGATATTAGCTTAATTAAATTTATCATTTTTGAATATAAATTTTACTTATTCATTAAATCCATTTTTGAATAAGAGAAACTACCCATATTATGTTAATAGAATTGATAAAAAGCGGTTAAACGTAAAATTGATATGAATTTGTTATTTATCAAATATGTGATAATGTAATTTCTATTTTTTTTAAAGTGAGCGACATAGGTGTATGATACACCGTTGGGAAGCTAAAGATTTTAGAAAAAAATAGTTTCGTTTTCACAAAATTGTAAAACTTAACGGAGAGTGATGAAAAGTCGATAAAACTAAGTGATTGGCGTAGATAATAATGTAACAGATAATTTAATAAAACATGTGTTTCTATTGGAACTCAATGTAATTAATTATTAAACAATTTATTACTTTCACCGAACTATATATAGAATACTGGAAGGCATTAGTCCGGGTGGCGGTCATTAAATGAAACAACTAAATAGCTTCAACTATTTTATTGTTTGCCAACGTTTCGACCCCCTTTGTGGGTCATCATCAGGGCGCATGGTGGGAGAATGGAAAACTCAACAAAAAGATACATCCTCCTCAACTCTCCGCCGCAGCGCCAGAATACAAAATCGCAAGCAGGACATACTATCTACATCTCAACAACAGCAGGCATTCTCATCTCAACAAGCCATCATTTCTACACCTTCAGGTGACTCACGCTCTTCTCATCACCACATTTCCAGTTCTAAAAAGGTAACAACTCGATCACCACCACAACGACCAAACCCTGAGTCGACCGCTCTTTTGGCTTCAGTTTTCCATTCTCCCACCATGCGCCCTGATGATGACCCACAAAAGGGGGTCGAAACGTTGGCAAACAATAAAATAGTTGAAACTATTTAGTTGTTTCATTTAATGACCGCCACCCGGACTAATTCCTTCTAGTAATTCTCAACGGTCAACTAATTACATCCACTATATATAGAATATATAGTAAGGGAAAGTATTGCGATCGTGAAAATTTTAGAATTTGATTTTTCAACGTAAATATACGTTTTATGTTCTCCTGAGTTCGAATGACCAAGACCCGAAAAAAAGTCTGTGTCCGTGTGTGTTACGTCAAGCACGAAAGCTAAAATTCATATGAAACCGTAATTTCATACTTAAGACAACTAAACGCCATTGATGTCACAGCAACTTTTTAAAAAAATCAAAATCCGATAACCAGAAGAGCCACTTTATTCAATGAATTTTGGACATTTTTACGATTTTCTCTATTACTCTCTATATTACTCTACACACAAATGTAAAATTTGGGGTCTTTTTATTTTAGGCAACTTGATGCTGCAAATTTTTATCAAAATCAGATAATAAGAAGAGCAACTTTGTACAATGCATTTTGGACCTTTTAGGTTTCATTCTAAATGAAATAGTCGGACAGGGCTTAAATGCCGATATTTTAAATTTTCTTTCTCTAAAGTGCCTTTCAATTTGTAGATTCTATCAAAGTAACCATGTCATCATGTTATCATTAGTTATGGAATGAGATAGACTCATGAATGATTGTTAATAATTAATATTTATATTTCTCCTATAACGAAGGATGCTGCCATCTACCACCGAAAGCCTGCAGGGACTTATCGCTAAGACACCTTTGCACATACCTGAACCCATACTTTAAACAGCTTACCTACAGGAAGTACTTGGACATTATGGGTACGAAGTAATCCATATGTTTCTTTATTTGACCTCAGCCGCCTTTCAACCCCTCTAATATCCCTTCGTATAAGAACCCCCAAATCCTAGAGCCAGGGCACTCCAGTCAAGATGTCGTTGATGTATAGTTATAATATATGTGGCGGTTGTAAATAAGTGTTTAAGTCAAAATCTTTCATTTCACAGGTGAGCGACTTAAACTTTTTATGTAATACCCTAAATAGAGTAATTAACATACAGGTTTCTTTCCACCTGAAATTTCTTCCACCAAGAAATTTCTATAACCAATTTAACACGACGTAGGAGAAGGTCCGAGGGAGCGATACGTGGAGTTAACTCATTTTTGATATATAACTCCAGCTATCTAGTTTTTCACGACCGCTACATATATATTATATTAGTAAGAAAGTTATGTTTCTATTTTCATTATGAATAAAGACACAACAATTTATATAAAAGTGTTATCCAATACCTACTGATAAAAAAACACGCAAATATATAAGGTAAACGAATTCGATAACCAACTGAAGGAGAAAACTGTATAAAATTTTTTTTTTTATGCAAATTTTTGTTTTTTAACAAAGCAACAGTAATATGCATGTATCATATACCGTAGGAAAGCTAAAGATTTTAGAAAAAAATATTATCTAATCCACAAGCTGGTAATAGCTACTAATGACTGATGAAAAGCCGATCAAACTAACTGACTGTTTTAGAAAATGATATAATATATTGGGTTGTTTCACATGAAATGTCCGTTTTTATAGTTTCTGAAATACATAAAGGATTTTGCAGGTCTCTGTTGTTTTCTTCCGAATGTTTACATATTTAAAGTAAACAGTTATTAATCATATACCTTTGTATTATAAACATTACCTTCCCAATCAATTACCCACTTTTTAGTATACCTCCAAAAATTAACATGGAAACACGCGATTTTCGAGTGAAATTTTGTACGAGTTTAAACTCGACCATTCAGCATCTGAGGCTTCTAGAAATATTTGCAAGGCGTTTGGAGAAGGGAGTGTTAATGAACGGACCATTCGCCGTTGGTTTGCTAAGTTTTCAGCTGGGTATACCGACTTGGAAAACTTGCCCCGAGGAAGACCTCCGTCCGTAATAGAAAACGATGTCCTCAAACATATTCTGCTGTATGGAATACCCCTGCCAAACAGTTAAAGGACTCTCAGCACAACAAAATGCAAATGCATCTACCGTTTCCAGACATTTAAAGTGTATTGGGAAAGTAAAAAAGCTCGATACAAGGGCACCTCATGATCTCACTGTGCGGCAGCAAGACCCCATGTTTCAAAACATACCGAGCAAAAATTGATAGAACAGGGCCACGAAGTTCTTCCGCACCCACCATATTCTGCCGACTTGTCTCCAACAGATTACCACCTGTTCAGGAATTTAGACAACTTCGTCAAAGGAAATCTTTTTGAAAATGATGATCAAGTGAAAAGTGCGTTTTCAGATTTTGTTTCAGTTCAAAGCTCAGAGTTTTTCAGTTCGGGGATAAAAAAGTAGGTGTCACGTTGGGAAAAATGTGTAGAAAAAGAAGGTAAATACTTCGAATAAAATTATCTTGTTTTCATATCGGATTTTTAATAAAAAATCCTTTACCTTGAAAACGGGCATTCCATGTGACACAACCCAATACTTTTTAATAATATACAAGTTTCTAAATTAATTCTTTATTACTTTCTCTCATTTTAATCTCTAACTGTTTATGAAAATTCTTTAATCGATTTTAACAACGGAGGTGAGTGAAATTTGTGTGTTGTCGGCACCAGATTTTTTTAGGGTTGAACCGAAAAATGAATAAAAATATAGACATATTGACTATTGTTTATTTATTGAAAGAAAGGGGAGACATATTTTGAATGGTCCTGATTCAGGAAATAATGGAGGATTGGGGAAAAGGGTTCGGGTATTGTTTTTCTTTCAGTTAGTAGTAGTAGGGCTGAGCGACGTAGGCAGCGTGGCTGTAGGCCGGGTGACCGTAGGCTGGAAGTGCAGCTGGAACTGCGGCAGGTACAGCGGCGCGTACAGCTGGAACCACTCCGGGTACGACTCCTGGTACGACGGCTGGGACGGTGGGGGTCTCGTACTTGCCTGGGTAGTACTTGCCATCGTCGGTGTACTTGTAGGCGGTGTAAGGGAGCCGACCAGCACCTGCTTCTTCTCCCTGATTGCTTCTTCAGCAGCGGAGGCTGCGGCAACCACCACGGCGAGGAAGAACTAGAGCACAGAATTCACAATTACTTAGAATAATATAAAAAGTATGTGTATGTATATATACTAGCTGACCATTCAGAAAATACGTGGTATAAACTAACTATTGGTTAATCGACAATGTTGAAAAATCGACTGTAACATCTTAGACTTATATATATGATTCTTTGAACTTTCAGTTGTATACAACTTATCGGTTTGAAGATATACTAACTAAATACACAAACGCACGCAGAACTTTTTGCGGTATTTGGTCATCTGGACTCAGAGGGTCCTAAAACGTGCCATTCCGAGGAAACGTTTCCTGAAGGAAAAATTTCACGATCCCAGTACTTTCTCTTACTATATATGGTATATCATTCCAGCTGACCCGGCAAACGTTGTTTTGCCATAAAAATTATTTCTATTGAATATTTTGCTTGTTAAATAAGTATTGTAAGTGCTACTTCATACAATGCACTTTGCACGAGTTACGATTTTATAAAAACAAAAAAAAAAGCACTAACGATTAAGATTAAACTTGCTATATCTATGTAATCTTCAATAGCCTTTAAGATCATATAGGTTTCGTTTTGATTGAAATAGTCTCACAGGGCTTAAATTTGTCTCTCCGAAAAACTTTTAATTTTGTAGATTCAAAGATATTAACCATATCGCATTATTTGGATTGATAAAAAGGACTAAATATAAAAGTTAAAATAATTTAATTACCAAATAAGAAGAGAGGAGCAAAAATATTTTAAAAAATCTAATTATGAATTTCCGATCATAATAACAGTAATATAAATGCATAATATACCTTTCAAAAATTGAAAAAATACTATTTTATACACAAATTTGAGACAAATGAGAATTAGTGTAAAGTGACGAATAGGGCTTAAACTTATTACTGATCATTATATGTAACAATTTTATATTGTAATATTATTTTATATAAATCATATGTTTTAACCGAAACTGAATTAACTTTACAGTTTTTTCACCTTCAAGTTTTTTTTAATAGCTTTTAAATTTATTTTAACAAAGCCGAGGTAATTGAAAGTCATGTGTTGCCAGCAACAACTGTTTGTAATACGAACGACATTTAAATTATTAGGATCTTGTTCAAACAAAAACACTAAGTTCGTGATTAAAAAAATGCGATAGTTAGGGTTACGAAAATTCGGGGTAATAGGTATTTTTACATGCCAAAAAAACACAAAAAACATAAAAACATTTTCTTTATAAAAAAAAAAATCTGTAAAGGGACACCCTGTATATATATATATATATATATATATATATATATATATATAGATAGATAGATAGATAGATAGATAGATAAATGTGTTTTATTAATAAATTTTACATTTGTCTTTACATTCGTCTAGAGAACACAAAATACTGGCATGGATTTCCGTCTGCCAGGAAGTTGGTTTATTTATATACATTATTAATAAACAAAAGTATAAGCTTACAATAACAAACAAAAAATAAATAAACATTACACATTATTGTAAAAAGATAGAGGGATAATCTTTGTTTCCCAAATAGAATAAACTAAATATAATTACACTTTATCTGTGACAACATATTCTCTGTTTATTTAATTATTGTAATTGAATTCCTTTATTAAAAAGCTTCTGTAGTTAACAGCACATTTCATAAATTTATACAGTGAGTTCCAATTAATTCCATTCAAAATGTCTATTATTTTGTTTTCAGTCAAAATACTTTCTCCAAAATACTTTTTCCTAAAATGATTAAATGCCGTACATTTACCTAAAAAATGAATTATATTTTCGTCCTCCTTACTGTTACAAATTGAGCATGTGTAAACTATTTCCCTCATCCATGGTTTACAATTTAGGGATATCATTTCGGCTCTTGTATTAAAAACTATTCTTATTAATTCTATATTGTTTTCGTCATTAATGTAGTTTACACCATAATCTAGCTTCTTATAAATTAGATGGTGTTCGGCACCCATAACGGAGATCCCTAGTTCTTTTTTAAAATTTTCCTTGGCTGCAGCTATTATATTAATCATTTGACTATTCCACCTCGCCACCGATACGAACTCCCTATCAAATGGACAGCCTAAATCTTCTGCTAGTTTTACCCATTCGTTTAGCCAGCTACAATTTTTGTTTTTCATACCATCAAGAGCTATAATTTTAGGTAAGCGTACATCACTATAGTTTAAGATTTTTATAATATAATTTAAATGCAAACTTCTTGTACTAAAACACAATAGATCCCTGCCCGTTTCCAGGTACAACATGTAGTTAGGTGTGTTCTTTGGTAAGTTAAAAAGTTTCTTCAAAAATATATATATATATATATATATATATATATATATATATATATATATATATATACAGAGAGAGGGAGAGAGAGAGAGAGAGAGAGAGAGAGAGAACGTAGGAGAGGGGGGGAGACATATAGATAGATAAAAAATAAACTTTCTTCTGGGACTTAAAATGACTTAGTTCTTTCAGAATAATATCTTATTTAAATATATTAAAATAGCTTTTTATTTAAATATTTGGCCAATTGATAAAGATTAATGAAGCATAAAACTATTTAGCCAAAAAAAATATAGAACAATAATATGAAATGAATTCTCTGAATTTTGTTATGTCACCAGATACAATATAAGATATATTATAATTCAGATATTTTATAATTCCGAGCTGGTGGTTAAACAAAAAGAGAATACATAAAGAAAAAATTGAAGTCACTTTTATAAACATATATAAAAATCTGGTGTGCACAACACACGACTTTCACTTACCTCCGTTGTTAAAATCAATTCAAGAATTTTTAAATACATTTAAAGATACAAATAAATTGTTAAAGAATTAATTATTTTGAATTTCAATAGAAACATGTGTTTTATTAAATAATATATTATATTTTGATCTTCAACAATCGGTTGGTTTTATCAACCCCCCTTCTTTAAAATTCGTGTATTAGATGATATTTTTCTGAAATCTATAGCTATCCAACGGTATATTATACATCTATATTACTATTCTTGTGTTAAAAATAATATGTTTATTTGTTTAGAGTAAAATTTAGTGGCTGATACTCTACTGGCTCTAGTGTTATTAATTTGGTTTGTATTATAGTCGGTTGATGAGATGAGGGCCACTCTGGCTAGGGAAGTAATATTTCGTGTATGATATTTCAAAAACCATCTGGGTCTCAGCCACTAAATTGTATTCTGACATACTTATTATAAAGAGGTATCATCTGTATGAGTTCCATCATTTTTCACTCAGTCCTTTTTGAGATATTTTACTGTAAATATTACTGAGCTGGGAAATAGTCCTTCTTTGAAAATTTATATTAAAAAAAGGATGTTGCTTATACAATCAAAATTTCTAAGACAAGTAGTGCAATGATAAGGCTATATGAGGATAAATAATTGAGCATGAAAATCATTTCTAACATCCCTTGTCATAGCGCGCCAAAGGTTTCGGTTGATTAAACTGTTCGTGTTTTTTGAACCATTTTCTTGGCTACATAGGTGTTGTAAAGACCGAAATTATATAAATTACTCTCATTATCATTCTAGTTTTTGTTTGGTTCTTGAATAAGCCAAATTACCGAAGTTAATATTTTTTAAACAAAACGTTATTTTAACAGTTAAGAGAATTTTATAACTCCGAAACCAGCTTAGTCTCAAAGACTAAATTTATATCGCTTAAACACATCTTATAAGATAGATAATCTGTATTAGTTTCATAATTTTTCACTCAGTCTCTTTTAAGATATTTCCATGTAAACAGCGCGAAAAATTAATTCTTGCCAATTTTGAAAATTTATATACAAAAAATTACTATGTTCTCAAGATCGAAAATTGTATATCAAGTAGGACTATGACTAAGATATATAATAAAAAATAATTAAAAATTCTTTTATATACTATTATCTCGTTAAAAATCTCGTTTTTTATTCATTTTCGAGAATTTTTTAAACTTTCTTCACTATTTAGGAAATAAATTATCAGGACAAAAAATACAAAGCATGTTCTTATGTTATTGCTAGTTTTTGTTTTGGTTCGATATTTAAAAAAATTACATGAATTAGAACGATTTTCCCATCACATGTATTTTCCCGCGGAGCTGACTTAAACGGTTGCAATACTAAAAGTACTGACCCAAAACATTTTTTTTTTTTTTTTTTATGGTTTTATATTCACGAAAGGATAGAGAGAAACTGGTCAAAAAATCACGAAATTCACAAATGTCGAACGGCAAAATTAATGAAATTTGGACGATTTCAAATGGATTGACCCATATTTAATTTTGTTGGATAGAAAAAGTTAACCAAACCATTTTGTTAGCATTGATAAATACAGGAACATAAATATATAATTTAAACAAATTTCATATATATATATATATATATATATATATATATATATATATATATATATATATATATATATATATATATATATATATTTAGAAGAACAGTAGTGTAGATTTATAATATTATATCAGTGGAAAGCTAAAGATTTTATAAAAAAAAAATACTCATACACAAAGTCGTGAAAGGTAATGGAGAGCGTTCCAAAGCGGATAAAACTAACTCATTGTTGCAGAAATTAAGATAATAAATTGTTCAATCAAACACATGTTTCTATCGAAATTGAACATAATAATTTTAACTTTTTTCAACTAAAACCTTATTTAATAGTTCCTGAATCTATTTTAAGAAGCGATATAAATGGGAAGTCGACTGTTGAGTGCAGATTTTTAAAGACTATTATATCATTTAAATATTTGATTTTAACTTTGTTTTTCAATGTTATTGAGTTTTTTTTTTAAATTTTTGTGTATTATTATTAATAATTGTATATAAAAAAAAAGTTTTAAAATATAGTTAATAATAAAATTTATACTTACAAGAGCTTTGATGTATGCCATTGCAGATGTAGTCGGAAGGAAGACTATGTTCCTGGAGGAAATTGGGAGAGGTTATATAGCTGGTCCTGGAGAACCACGCCCTCCGGTCACTTTTCTTATTGTTCATTTTTCATTTCCATGTCCCTGGAGCCATTAAGGAGCAGCGGTCTTTTGGATGTGTAACAGGATCCAGCTTGTTCCCTCGGGTCTGAAGGATGAAAAAAAAAATTAAAAAAGTATGATTTGTTTATGGAATTTATGAAATGGTTCTGAATCTGCTACAAAATTGATGGAGGTTCCAGTTAAAACTATTTTTTATTTCATTAGGACCACGTGTAAGATGTATGGCTACATTGAAACCATGAAACGGGTAATCACATTTACCTAGAATAAGAATAAATGCAAATAAATTCTAAATCCGAATTTTATGTTAAGTGAATATTTTAAATCACTAATACATGCCTATCTGGTATTGGTATTTAACACTTTTAATGACATAGCAAATGGAAATTACTCTCTTTATTATTGAACATAAGTACAGTGCTTTTAATATTACATCACATAAAGTTAGTAGATGACCTAAGCCACATTTTGGTTTATTATTTTTCATAATGAACCTTTGTAATCGACCAAAAAAAAAGCTTAAGATTTGAGATCTTACGTTTCAAGATGCGTAGAATCCGAATAACAACTAAAAAACGGTATTATATATGTATAATATGACCATCAGCCACATTCTAGAACGCAATAACTATATATATATATATATATATATATATATATATATATATATATATATATATATATATATATATATTTATAGAAACGATAGATTTTCTAAAAGGATTTTATCTGTTGGAATAAATTTAGGTCAATGAAAACAAGAAAAAACGCTGCAAATTAAAACACAATAGTTTATTACATTCAAATAACTTTATAATTATGATGATAATAATAATAATAGGCTTACCAACCCGAAGGATCGATGCCGATACCACCAAACTTCGCTTGCACAGACTCGTCCAATGTTCACCGGTCAAGCACAAGCACCCGAGATCAGCCTTAATGCAATCCTCCCATCGACGCTTCGGCCTACCTTTCGGACGCCTACCAGTCGGTTCAGCGAATACCAACTTTCTCGGAATCCGTTCCTCACTAAGCCCAACAACTTTACGCGCCCATTTGAGTCTCCGCGATGCTCTCGACTCAATTATATTCACAGGTTACAAACTCCGCAATTCCGCGTTGTGCAACCTTCTAAACTCCTCTGTGGCCTCAACTCTCTTCGGACCAAATATTTTACACAGTACCTTGTTTTCGGAAACCTTAAGCCTTTGGTCATTCTTCAAAGTAAGCAGCCACGTTTCATATCCGTAAAGAACTGTCGGAAGAATAATAGTTTTATAAATTTTAACCTTTAAGTTTTTAGACAAAAGCCTCGAGCTAAGTAATTTAGCTACTGAATAACAACAAGCATTTCCCACCTTTAACCGGGACTTTATTTCTTCCTGGATTTCATTTTTCTTGAAATCATTGAACCTAAATACTTGAATTTCTCTACGTGTTCAAAATCATGACCTGAAATATTAATATCATCAAGATCGCCACCATTTCTGCTACTAACCATATATTTCGTCTTATCGGTATTTAATTCGAGACCTATTTGTTTACCGGTTTTTATTAACACACTTGTATTTAGTTGTATGGTTTCCGTGTCTTCACCTAGCAGTACCAAATCATCGGCATACCCCAAAACCGGAATCTTGTCACCCATATTTAAGCCTTTCTCGGTACACATCACCTTTTCTATGACATATTCTAAAGCTATATTAAATAACACAGGTGAAAGGGAGTCACCCAGTTTCAAACCCGATCGCACCTCAAATCTCTCGGAGTAATTATGACCGATTCTAACTTTATGAAATGTTTCCGACAAACACATCTCTACTAGGTTTACTAACTTTCTAGGTATCCCTTGTTCAATCATGATGTTATATAGCTTCAGACGGTCTATGGAATCATAAGCCTTTTTAAAATCGATATAGAGTTGATGGACTACACCGTTGTATTCCAGCTTCTTCTCTAATATTTGACGTAAGGAAATATTTGATCAATAGTCGAGCGATTCCGCCTAAAACCACATTGGTAGTCTCCAATAATTTCCTCAGCGTATTCCGTGTTTCGGCTACTTAGTATTGACGAGAATATTTTATAGCATACTGGGAAAAGAGAGATACCACGATAGTTGTTACAATCCGTCCTCGGTCCTTTTTTGTGAATCGGAATAAGTATCGATTCTTTCCATTCTTCGGGCATTTTTTCATTTTCCCAGATCTTTTTAACTAAAACATGTAATTTGAAAACGCCCGCTTCTGAACACGCCTTGATTAATTCACTCGTGATATCCTGCAGCTTTATACCGTTTTAATTTTCCTATCGCCATTTCAACTTCCTCTTTACTCGGTGCGTCTATCCATGGTTCAGCGCTCTGGTATTCAGAGGGAGGAGATTGATTATTATTTTCCGTATTAGAACCATCCCTTCCCATAATTTGTTTACATCTTCGGGTTCCTCGTCTGAAGATTCCAAAGTATCGAACCTATTTTTTACTTCTATCGCGAATTGTTTTCTAATTTCGGGGTTGTTCAATTTAACTAAATCAAAATTCTCAGGATGAATATAGTTCTGTGTTCTCTTTGTTCTATTTAGTTTTTGTCGAAGTTTCGCGATTACTAATTCATGATCAGAACCGCATTCTGCACCACGATACGATCTCACGTTAATTATGCTACTTTGCCATCTGTTTTGTACTAAAACATGATCTATTTGATTCCGAGTTTGTCCATCCGGCGATGTCCACGTATACTTATGAATATCCTTATGTTTAAACGTAGTACTTTTGATTATTAAGTTTTTAGAAATGGCAAAGTTTATTAGTCGGGTCCCATTATCATTACTATATTCGTGCAAACTTTCTTTACCGATTGTAGGACGATATACTTCTTCCCTTCCAACCTTTGCGTTCGCGTCACCTAGTATTATTTTAATGTAATTTCGCGGTAACTTATCGTAAACCGACTCTAGTTTATCATGAAATTCGCATTTTACTTCAGCATCACTATCTTTGGTGGGAGAATGAATGTTTATAAACGCGATTTTAGACCAACGACCTTGAAATATAGCAACCGATATTCTTTCACTAAAGAACTGTATATCCCGTAATGCGGAAAGAAATCTATTTCTAATTAGAAACCCGGTACCTAAACAATAATTAACGCTCCCCCCGTACCAAATAGTATACTTTCCTTCTGTTAACGAACCCTCCCCTGGCCAGCGAACCTCTTGTAATACAACGATATCTAAATGGTACCCCTTAACTTCATTCGCGACCGACTTTAACCCACCTGCCGTATTTAAACTTCTAACGTTCTTCGTCCCTATAGTTTTCATTAAGATCTCTACTTTTCATCTTGCACCTAGATTCCTCTGAAGCAGTCCCCACCCGGAGACCAGGAACGAGGGACTAGTTTAATTCCGGACAATGGGCGATTTACCTCAGAGGAATCCATGACTGTTTGTGGTATTTTGTGAACTAAAATATGTGAGTAGGGCGTTCGAACCTACGTCACACCCTCCAGCAAGCCTGGAGGGCCGCTCTCAATGTTGGTCAGCGAGTCCATCGGACTTAGCCGGGAGGAGCTTCCAAGGAAATTCCACCGACCATCCCCATATCCGCCACCCGTGGGACGCTCCCCGTACGCGGTAATGTGATCCGCGAAAGGAACTATATTATTATACAACTTTTTATATAGTTGTTAATTGGCAATCAACAAATATGAAAATCAATAACTAACACAAATGAAAATGGCATATCATTAGTATTAATTTTAAAACGCTATATATCAACTAGTTCTGAACGACATTCGATGATTCTTTATTCATTTTGTTGTAGATTTTTTTTTTCTATACGTTATTCGGGTTTTACGTACCATGAAACCTAAGCCATCATATTTTGAGGAGGGAGTAATTTTTTTAAATTTTTTTGGTCAATAGTATAGTGTGTTTTTATAGTCAATTTAGTGGAAAATAGTAAACCAAAATCATTTATACAATACAATAATTCATTATTATTTCCTTGTCTTTTCTTTCCATTTTCATACAAATAAAATTGTAACTATTTTTTCTCTCCATCCTAAATAATAACCGAGTTATCAGGGAATCACACCTAACAAGGGGCTTGACAATATAAGATTATTTTTTTTACATCTTTGTTCGTCACAGTGTCTTGATCTCGAAAATATTTTTGATTTTTCTCTATCTTCAATAATTAATGAATTTTGTTGTAGTTACATCTATTATAGTTTGTAACTATAACATATAGATCAACTTGTTTTCCTTTTTTTTTTTTTTTTTGGTTTATCGGGCTTTAGTGATTCTAAAACTCAATGCATATTTTTTTCCATCTTAAAAAAAAAAAAAATGTGTTATGAGCGCTTTAATAAGCAAAATTTCAATTTTTTTTCTTTTCTATTTTCTCTTTTTCATAATTATTTGCGATTCATTGGTTAAAAAACAGTGAAATATGTTTCCTAAAATTTCGAAAATAACGTAGTTATAAGCGAATATAACATTTTTTCTCTTCTTTTTTTTTTTGTAATTAGTCCTGGTTTTTTGTTTGGTCCTGGTAAGTTGTTGTGAGTCAATAAAAAAATTACATTACCTATTATATTTAAATACATTTCCGACATTACATTTATATTTACTTACTTTAATATTTAAGAATTCAATATAAAATTCCTTATTAAGTTAAATAATTTTGAATAATTATTCATTGCATCTCAAAGTTAATACATTTGATTTCAAATAGGTAAATAGTAGTAATATGTTTGTTTCTTAACTATGAAAGTGTCGTCGTATAGCCACCCAAGATATAAAAAACGTTCCTGACGTCGTGAAAATACGGCGTATGTGTATAGAAGTTCATTTCTTTGGGTTTGCTCCAACATAATAGTCGTTTTATCAAAAGTCTGCTTGCTTCAGTGTCACTACCAAATGTACTGTTTATTAGTGTTAAAAAAAAAGGTGAATATTTATTTATTTATCAATATTTATGTTGTCCCCTTTAAACTAATCCCCCTCAGATGCAACACACTTATGCCAACGGTTTTTTCCAATTCTCAAAGCACTTCTCATAAGCACTTTTCGGTATAGCCTTGAGCTCTTCTAGCGATGCAGTCTTTATCCCCTCAATCGTTGCAAATAGCTTTCCTTTCATAGGTCTCTTTAGTTTTGGGAACAAGAAAAAGACACATGGGGCCAAATCCGGTGAATATGGTGGCTGAGGCATGATTTTGGTGTTGTTTTTGGCCAAAAAATCTCTCACAAGCAAAGATGACGCAAAAGCCATGAATTGTTTTTCCACAATTCTGGACGTTTTCTTCGTATTGCTTCTCGCAAATGGTGCATAAGTTCAAGATAATACTGTTTATTGACCTTACGACCATATGGTAAGAACTCCTGATGCACCACACCATAGTAATCGAAGAAAACAGTGAGCAAAACTTTGACATTTGATCCAACTTGGCGTGCTTTTTTCGGTCTTGGCTCACCTGGGCTCTTCCATTGGGACGATTGGGCTTTGGTTTAGATATCATAACCATATACCCATGATTCGTCACCAGTTATGACCCTTTTGAGTAAATCTGGATCGTTGACGTCATTCAACAGATTTGAGCGATGTTCATGCGACGGTTCTTTTAGTCAAAATTTAGCAATTTTGGAACAAACTTCGCTGACACACGTCTCATGCCCAAAACGTTAAAAAAAAAAAGCCAAACGAGAAAAGCGATATACCGACATCCTCAGCAACTTCTCTGATTCGACGATTTTCCTAAACGATTTTCTTCACTGCCTGAACGTTTTCATCAGTTGATATGCTTGGGCGCCCAGAGCGAGGCTCATCATTGCCATCTTCCCGGCCATCTTGGAAGAGTTTGTGCAACTTTTAAGCAATTTTTTTTTTTACTCAAAACAGTTTCACCTTATGCCACTGTCAGCATTTCAAGTGTTGTTTATTTTATTTTTTACACAAAACTGATGCAAATCCTTTGATCCATATTTTTCAATAGCAAAAAATCGCCGAACACGCAAAACACTTATAATCTTTACGCCTCTCACAACCAAACAAAAAATGCTATACACTTGAAACTTAATACAGTTGTTCGGAAAGAGTGTACCAACATAAAAAACAAAAAAATCGATAATCGAAAGTACGTTGCCCGCAAAATTTGAAACGTCACCTTACTTTTTGAGCACACTTCTATATTTTCAAAATCTATATTCAAACTATTGGTATTCCAATTCATATTGATTAACTCAGTTTTCCTTTTTTGCTTATTAGCACAGATAGTAAAGGAAAAGAAAAATGGTATCAAAGTAATATGTAACATGCAAACAAAAACTTACATTGTTGTAATAATTTACAGTACATAATTATCGCTAATATGATTAATTATGTAATAGGTGAATTTTCTTTGATATCAATAGCTCGAAATTTATTTAATTGTTTGATATTGATATTTTCAATTATTCAACTGATTTCGGCGTTGCGAAAGGGCAATGTGAACTCAGGTGAAAAATATTTATTTATGCAAACTCACATTCCGGCAGATTTGCAATACATTGAGGAGAAAAAAAATATCAAATTAGTTTAGAAGGTTTCCGGCTCACTGAACTACTACATAGTACATGAGTTGATGATAGAACAATTTTAATATAATGATTTAACTAATTTTTAGCATAGGTAGAAATAATCGGGAATCTTCCTCTAGCACCCCTCCTATCCCTGCCGGTCTCCCTCAAGGATTCTGCATGTCCCTAACTCTTTTCAATATATTTTTATCCGACTTCCCAATATTGGTAGATCCTTATACGCGGACGACACAGTCTTGTACACATCTTCATATCGTATAGATAAAATAGTCGATCGATTACAAAAAACAAAACAAAAAAAATAAACTATTACTGTCTTAACCGGAAATTACAAATCAATCCCAGTAAATCAGAAGCAATCATTTTTACGAAACGCCAACCACATATCAATCACAATATTATTATTAACTCAGCGCAGATACCGTGGTCTAAATCTTTAAAACATTTTGGCTTATCCCTGGACAAATCCCTAACTTTCACCGATTACATCAATAGAAAAAAACCTAAGTTTACACTTGAAATAATTGCAAAATTCGCTACATTTACACAGATGATTCTGCAATTTTAACAGTACAGGGTGAGTTTATCAAGGCTTGCTAAGAAATCATTAACTACTACAGAAAATCAAATCAAAAGGTACAGAATTCACATTTTGATGACCCACTTGAATACCATCACATTTTTATTTTTATCGTCAAAAACTTGAGTACTTTAACCAACACAGCACATGCAATTTTTTTTTTTTCATAAAAATTTTAATTTTTTTCAAATGAAACAACACTTCTAAACTATTTATGCCACTTTTTAAGCATTCCTATTTTTATCATCCATTTCTCATTCTTTTTTTCTATTTAAAAATTCTATTGCTGATAGAAATTGAAAAGTAAAGAAGTTTTATGGTTATATTTTGTTATATAACTATATTTATGAATGTAGTATGTAATACTATTACAGCTATATTAAACATCCAAGTATTTGGTATATCTAAAACAGGGATCACCAAAAAGTTCATTCCAAGCAGAAAATGAACACACACTTGCACCTTCATACCTGGAAAACAAATATTAATACAAATAAAAATTAATTGTAACTGTTTGTGGCTGAGTTTAAATTAAAAAATATATAAGACAAATTAGATTTCTTTCTTTTTCCAATAAAAAAAATCTGGTGCGAGTAACACACTATTTTCACTTACCTCCATTTTTAAAATCAATGAAAGAATTTTCAAATACAGTTAGAGATAAAAATACGTGAAACTATTAAAGAATTAATTAAATAGAATTTATATAGAAACGTGTGTTTTATTTAAAAATCGATTATATTATCATCTAAAATAATCGATTAGTTTTATCATCTTTTTATCACTCTCTATTAACTTTTAAAAGCTTGAGTATAAATTAATATTTTTTCTAAAATATTTAGCTTTCCAATGGTATATCATACATGTATATTACTGCTCTTATGTTCAAAAAAAAAATTGCATTAAAAAAATATTTTTTTCTGTTTTCTCTTTAATTGGGTATCGAATTCATTCAACTTATATATTTACCTGTTTTTCATTAGTGGTATCAAGATAATTTAGTTATTTTTATAGGATCAACAAAATTAAAGGTACTTTAGAGAGTGAAAATATTAAATATCGGCATTTGAGCCCTGTCTGACCATTTTAATCCGAACGAAACCTAAATGATATTAAAGCTCATTAAATTTTACATCGATATAGCGAGTTTAATCAAAATCGTCAGAACCGTTTTCGAGGAAATCGAAAAAAGGTACAAAATGCATGGTATATAGTGGCTCTTCTGGTAAGCTCATTTTGATGAAAAAGATTTTGTAACGTCTCGGGCGTATATTTGTCTTAAATATGAAATTTCAGTTTCATAGGACTTAGCGTTTCCGCCCGGGAGTTACCACACACACACACCTTTTTGCGGGACTTGGTTATTTGGACCCAGGCGACCCTGAAATGTGTGAAATGTGAAAGTAAAATTGATTCAACAAAAAAAAAAAAAACAATCTATAAAATGTTTCCATATAATAAAATCTCTAAACTCAGCTCAGAAAAAAAAAAAAAAAAAAACTCACACCCTATAAATCGGTCATACGATCTCAACTCACTTATGCTTTTCCCGTGTGGATTTGCACCTGCCTCATTAACTATAAAAAACTCAAACGAATCCAGAACCTTTGCATGTGCATAATAAACAACTACCCCTTCACAAAAATATTCACGATGAAAGCAGACTTGTAACTCCCCTCTATACGAGATCTAGTTTTCACCCAGAGACATATTTTTTACAAAATACAAGCTCTCTAAACCCACTGATAAAAGAAATAGGTAATTACAATACAGATCCTCTTAAACGCTTCATACACAAGAGTACAAAACATTTTACGTGTTAAACATGTTAATTTCATAAGGAATATTATACCAATAATTAAATTTAACTTGAAAAATATTATGTGCAAATAAGTATGCATGTGTGTATATGCATTTACTTTATTATTATTATTATTATTATTTTATTTTTTCAGTTTTTCGAGTAGGTTTTTGTTTATTTTTCCTATTATTCTTACTACCTTCTACTACATGTTCAATTAGTGTCGGACCAAAATTATATTGTTTATTTTAAGGAAACCCGGAATCATTACAAATATAATTAACAATTGCTTGTATATTGTAATTATGTTAATAAATCTTTTCTATTTATAAAAACACTCATTAAATAATAAAACGTAATCATATGCAAAGTTACGTTTGTCATTCATGCTCATTTTTTTTTAAATATTAGAAAATGAATGATTTTATGGTTTGGACCGTTTTTATGAGAGAGTAGTAGCTTGGCAGCTTGTGATCTGCACCGAGATGATAATATAATGAAACATATTTTATATCAAATTTATTATATTAGAAAATACGTTAAGAGTGGGTTGCCTATATTTGAATTATTTTTAATTAAATGTTGCAACATCGTGATAATAAGAAAAATTTTACCCTGACTTAAAGTATCAAAGGTATAGAATGTGCAGACGTCGGGTTGCCTAATATTTTCCTGGACAAACTATCGGTTGTCAGGTAAAAGCGGGTATGTCGATACTAGTTATCTGCACCGGCATGATAATAGAAAAAAAATTATATCAATATAAGCGTTGTTTTATCGCAAACACATTGATATAGGGTTGCCTGCAAAAAACTTGGTCCTAATCTGGGTTGCCGAATTTTAAAGATTAAATTTTTACGCGAGTGGAAATGCGTGACAGAGAGATCTGAGTTGAGTATATCGTGTAATAATAAAGGACACAACAATGGAGCCGCACGTAATCGGACATTGGATATAAGAAAGTTTGATAACCCATATAAAATTACAGGACCATTTTTTACACAAATAACAAATACCAAATTACAGGGTAAAATTTTTCTTATTATCATGATGTTGCAACATTTAATTAAAAATTTTTTTTTTAAATAATTAAAAATAGCCTGTCCAGGATCATTTTAGGCAACCACTCCTTAACATTATTACTCATTTACTAAATTTGTTATAAAATATGTTTCATTCTATTATCAGCTCGGAGCAGATCGTTTCAAGTTCGGATCTTCTACAATACTATTAGTGATATAGCAATTATATCACTTAAAATGTTGATTGTGCCGGTGTAGAGCTTGTGTGATCATTGTTACAAGCCAATTCAGATATACTTAAAGTTAAGGTGATTCAAAATAATTTCTAAAGTTCAATTTATGATTCTCATGGAATAATTTATTCACATTTATAAATGTATTCACATAAATTTATTCACAGCAGTGGCACCGTTTCTATATACTTCTCATACGTTAAAAGCATGTCTGTTTGCTCTGCAAAAGTGAATAAGTTAATTGAATCTCCCATGATAATCATAAATAGAACTGTGTCACAGTATTCACTCACATTAAAACAAACAGATGAGCAACTACTGCACTGCTTATCGTTCATTTGTTTATCAGGTGGCCTGTTATTTAGTGTTAAACACGTTAAAGTTTGTACAGTCAGACTTAATGTACTAAAAAAATAATAAATCTTTAACCTTTGATATCTGTTTAATTAATGAGTTTGAGATATATGTTAATATGAGCTTTTTTTTGTTTATTTTGTTTTAGTGAACAAATACCTAAAATAGTGCCTTGAAATTATGAAACACCCGGTATATTAAGTAAACATTTTCTTTTTTGTCCTTTTCTTTTAATTCTTGCTTCCTCGCATCCCTGATTGTCCATTGAAGGTGGGCTTGTTTCCCACCATTTTAAAGTGATATTTTTAGATTCGGAAAATCCAAAAACCTAACGGTAGAAGAGTAATACCGTTTTAAATGTCCTTATATTTTTAGAAATATATAAGTTATGTGAAAATTACTTTTTTTTTTTGAGGATTTGACTTCCCATAATTTTCTGAGAAATTTTCTCTTCTTTCATTTGGTACAAATTATTTTTCTGTGAGTGTTCATAAATCGGACTATGCATTAGATGAACTTTTTTCTTCCACTTGACACTTGGCTCTAGTATCTATCTGCTACCACAATATTACTACACAATTATGAGACACCCTGTAGAGTATAGTTATGGAAAGATATTTGACAGGTTATTATTATAAAGAATATAGCTATTAAATTTATGAATAGTGTTTTTATTTACAAGGGTGTAGTGAAATGTAGTTTCATTATAAATAAGTCATTCTTTTGAGTTGATTGTCTCCTGACTCAGGAATTCTATGTCTGCGATGTTGATGGATAAGAAGGTACTTTCGTTGTTAGCCGTATTCTGACTTGGAAGAAAGAACTTAGATGAGGTAAGGGTAGGGAGCGGCGAGAGCTGGGAGGGCGGCTGGAATGCCTGCGCGAAGAGTTGCTGGAATGCCAGCGTGAAGAGCGGTTGGAATGCCAGCGTGAAGAGCGGCTGGAAGTGCGGCTGGAATAGCTGCTGGAATGGCGGTGCGGACTGCGACTCCGTCTGGAAGGGCTCCAAGAGCTGGAGAGAGCTCCCTCACGTCGTACTTGCCTGGCCAATAGGAACCGTCGTCAATGGCACTGACCAGGATCTGCTTCTTCACCCTAGCGGCATCTTCGGCGGAAGCGACCACGACAGCGGCGAGGAAAAGCTGAAAATGAGATAATTGTAAATTATAATGTTAATCTGTAATAATCATAATCTGAGAGTGTTAAGACGTCGTGTTAGCAATCTCGGTATTAATGACCCTACTCGACCTTATGGCTAATTATAATGAATAAAATAATCATAATGTTCTTATTTATTCTGAGACACGTCGCGTTAGATGAGAATCGGACATACAAGGTTAACCAGTGGGCACTTGATATCTAAGGAGTTGCCCCTGAGATATCAGTATTGTAGGGGAACCCTGACAATTACTCATATTTTCAAAGAATGTCCTTTCTACACAAGAAAATTGAACCAATGGGGAATACAACTCAATGTCGCTGTTGCTTTGGGAAACGATGTAAATAAAATTGATGTGCCTTCTTACTGAAATGGACATTTACTTGCAGATTTGACAAATTTATTTTTTTTATTATTATTAAAATTATTATAATTACTATTTTTTTTAATTATTAATTTATGTATTATCTTTTTTTTGGTTAATGTTATTATTTATTTTATTAATTTTTTTATTTATATTTTTATTTAACCTGACATGAATTAATAATTGTGTGGAAATATATATGTTTAAGTAAACTTCAAATTCCTGAGAGGTTGTCAGGAGCTGCGTCTGTACTTGAACATTTATCCATCTGAGCCAAAATTTTACACAATTTAGTACAAAGCATTTATGAATAATAAACTTTTATGTCTTAATCTAAAAATAACTCATAAGGTACACTTTAGAATTTCATTGGCCTTACGCATCTGAAACTATGCATGTCATTTCTCTTTACTTTAATGACCAAATATTATAGGAATTATATATCTAAACTTTCCATTTCATTAATGTATAGTGGGTCAAAAAAGTATTGGCACACTCTGTTTTTTCCATTTAATTCTTAAAGTATGTAGCTTATTATTGAGTGATATATATTATTTTTGAATAGACATTAAAAACCATTAATATGCCAAATAATGAAGCATAATTTTCCGCACACTATTTGATGCCATGGTGCCACAAGCCAATATATAGCCGCGTCCATCCAACGATCCAAAACAAACAGCCAGTAAAGCGAAGTTATGGTTATTGTACAATGCACGGATACAATCTCAGTCTCCGGATACAAATCCCATTGGAGATTTATTGTATATATTGGATTTGAAGGTAAAAACACACAAAATTTCTAATGTAGACTTGACTGAGGAGGAGGTAATAAAACAATATATGTGTGTATATTGGTTTTGATATCAATAGTTAAGAGTGAGGGAATACATTTCTTTAATCCAGTGATGATAACAACCAGGACAGGGCTGGTCAGCCTGTAATAGTTTTAATTTTATTTTACTAAATTGTGACAAAATATATATTTATATATTATATATAGTGCATAATGGAATATAAAGAGGTATGTAAATTGCTTTATAAGAATGTAAAAAATAATGTTGTGTGTCTTTTAATTTTAAAATAAATGTTTTTTGTAGATCCCTTGAGAATGGCAAAGAGCCGAAACGTAGGGAGAAAAAATAAGAAAATAAAATGAGTTGAATGAAATGGATCATTTTAATTAAAGGAACCTAATAATACAATTATTCATTCAAACAATTCTTAATTGTAATAAAAATTTATTGAACAAAATTTCTTTTAAAAATGTGTTGTTAGAGGAATGGGAAAAAAAAAGGACGGAAAATATTGTTTCGAAGAAGATTACAAGCTATAAATGATGCCAAAGAGAATGAATGATAAAAAAATATTAATGATTTTTATTTACTTTAATAGGATATTTTTTTTATTAATAAATGGTTGTGCCAATACTTTTTTGACTTAGATTTTTACGATTCATTTTCCTCATTCATTTCTACCTTAATTATTTCAATTTTTTTTGGCTATATCAATGTTTTTTTATGTCTATTGAAAAATAAAATTTATCACTCAATAATAAGTTACATAATTTAAGCATTAAATGGAAAAAACAGGGTGAGCCAATACTTTTTAACCCAATCTATTAAAAAACCTGGAATCAGAAATTCTTTGCTGCTTATTGAATGAGAGATAATCCAAACGCTAAAATTCATTAAACTAATACACGTTATGACCCGAATTTATGCTAATTGTTTTGAGTCTCTGAAACCTTCCAAAATAATTTGAGAATTTCAATTTTATTTTCGATAATAATATTCCTTCTTTTTTTTTTTTTTCAAAGATAGGAATGTTGCTTTGCATAAATAAACTTCTTTCACCTGAGTTCACAATGTATTTTCCTAATATCAACATTAGTTGTGCAACGCAAACAACTCTATCGAACTATCACCAGGACCGAACAAGATCTGATCTATAAATATATCAGGAAGTTCAACTATAATTAAATTACCACAAACATAAATATTTATAATAATTTCTACTTCCGCTAACCATTTACAAAATATATTGTGGGCGAAAGTAATGCGATTTTCAAATTTTAAGCTTTTGAAGAAAATTATATTTCAACAACAATTTTTCGGACATCAATAATAGTGGTGAAAGATAACATACATACTACATTCATACAATACACAGCAATAAAATCACAATCAAATATATATACTATAATGAATCAATAAAATGTTAACAAAGTCTAGAAATCACTCATACCTATATACACGTCATGCATACATCACATTGAATGGAGAATCTAGCCAGTGCTAGAACTAAAGAAAATTAACATTTCAGGTGTTCCCTGAGTCCCCGCAAAAAGGTGTGTGTGTATGTGTGTGTGTGTTAACTCCCGGGCGAAAAGGAAAAGTCCTATGAAACTGAAATTTCAAATTTAAGACAATAGAAAAGTGCTAAAATATTTTTTATGTAATTTTTGTGTTTTTGAACATAAGAATAGTAATATAGATGTTTATCTGATACACGGAATTTTAAAGGTTGATGGAGAGTGATGGAAAGCCGATAAAACTAACTGATTGTTGTGGGTAAAAATATAATAGTTTATATAAAAAAGCACATGTTTCTGTTGGAATTCAAAATAATTAATGTTTTAACAATTTATGTGTATCTTTAAATGTATTTAAAAATTCTTAACAGCGCAGGTACGTGAAAGTAGTGTGTTGCGCGCACCAGATTTTCTAGCATCAAAATTAATAAACATGTTCAGCTGTTAGCATTTATGAATAGTTGACTGATATATACATTTCACAAATCTGATAATTAACTTAATTACAATTATCTAAATACTCTTTCGATTTTTTTTTTCTTTTTAATTCAAATACCATTCGTAAGATGTATAACATTCGTTGGAAATATGAAGATGTTAGAAAAACACTTATCTAACCTACAAACTGTAATGGAGAATTATATGTATTTTCATTTTTATTAAAATAGTCTGACAGGGTTAAAGCGCCGACTTACTAAAATTTCTTCTTTAAAGTGCGGACTTACTGAAATTTCTCGTTTTAAAGTGCCTTTAATTTTGTAGATTGGAAATAATTAACAATTATTATGTTGTTAGTATTGATAAAAATAAACAAATATACAATATGAAAGAATTTAGTATTCAATTGTAGGAGAAAAACAGAAAAATAATGTTATGTAACGGACAATATTTGTAGAATTTAATGCATAGAGACGAAAAGCGGATAAACTTAAGTAATTGGCGAGGAAAATAATTTCGATTGTTTATTGTTAATTCTAAAATGAAAGTTTTCATCGAAAAGTAATCTAATTTCATTTACTATTTTCTTATCTATTTTAAATTTCTTATTTAAAAGTTCATAAATTGATTTTAACAAGTAAGACAAGTTAATTTAGTGTTACTTTATTTTTTAATGAATTTGATTAAAATTAATTTGATCTTAGATTTTATAATCATCTTTTGCTTTTTCTTCACTATTTGCCTGAATGAAAAAAAAAAAAAAAGATTTGTTTTCACTCTACTTTCTTAGTCCTGTTCTGGAACTAACTATAGGAATATATAGTTACAGGTCTTGAGAAATAAATATATTATTATAAATAAAATATACATATAACAATAAGTCTATTATCCTTGCAATCCTAGGACATAGTAATCCATTATTGAACTATTTCTCGGAAAACATGTTGAGATAGCTGAAGGATATACGTAGGCAAACAAACTAGGAATGCGGAACTTGATAGAGCATACGTTAACCGCTCATTCATTACAAGCTGATACACGATAATATCGCTCAGGAACAAAGAATACCGAATGATCAAGAATTATTTATTTATTTTTATGTTTTTTTTTTACTTCATTGTTAGTTTTACACATTAATCATAGTCACACACAATATATATTCCATGAATTTAATAAGGTAAGTGACTAATTTATCACCGTAATATTACAATTTATTTTATTATGCTACTATTTAAATAATAATAAGCCAGGATTACCTTTAAAATTCGTCTTTATGTATACACAATATAATGCATAAGATAGAATAAGCACATAATTTAGGGTAGCCTTTGTTAAAAATATATTAGATCCGTTTGTCCATAATCATAATCATCGTACAAATTATTTTTCATTAGTATAATTTTAATATTTTATGATTAATATGAATCACTCAGTATCTAATATTATTTGGGACATAATATATCATTTACTGATAATTATAATTTTAAATATTAATATACTTTTTAAAAATTGTATTTATTAATAGAACATTATTTTCCAATTAGTAATTAGTGATGGAAAAAAAGTAAAGGTTTAACAAAACAATAGAAATGATATGAAAAAAAATTATGTATCTCAAAAACACATACAAATTTATAACCAGGCATGTAGTATAGAATGAGTATCGGTAACTATGATTTAGGGTTGTCTGTGGGCTTGTGAAGGAAAATTGTAGGACTCAAGAGATCCCTGTGGTTCTGTTCCAACAGCATCGTTGCATTTGAAAACCAGTGGTATTGATTTAATTACATTTTATTTTTACCAATCCTCTACACGGTGTATACAGCTATATCCCTATCCATCCAAGCACTGTACTCTCTAATTACGCTGATGACACCTGTGTGCTATCCGTGAATCATGATCCTATTCGTTGCTTCCCAAATCCTACAGATCCGCCATTGCAGAAAGGTGTCACAATTGGAGAATCAAAATAATTAAGTCCCACTAAATCACCTTCACTATACGACGTAAACCTATGACTTCCTGTCCCATTGTTTCCTTTAATCACACCCCACTCATCACTGTAGAACATACTTGGACAACGATACCTTGAACTTCACCTTGACAAACGTATTACATAGAATCCTCATACAAGACTTAAACGACAAGAAACTGCTCGTAGATATCGACTAATAAAACACTTACTTGACAAACGATAAAAACTCCCTCTTTACTTTAAAAAACTGATACTTGCGATCCAAAATCCTCCGGCAAATCCTCGACGCTCCTTACTTTGTTACCAATTAACTCATCCATAGAGACCTGAATATCCCATTAGTTGCAGAAATTGCGCAAAAAAAAAATACACCTCCTTTCATTCCAAATTACCCGCCCATACAAACCCGCTTGTCCGTATTCTTTCATCAACATCTATTCCCGATCATCTTTCGAGGCGTCTGAAAAGACGGTGGCCTCGAGACCTGCTGATAAAATAAACATTGAAGTGCTACCACTGGATAGATTGTTCTCATAACATTTTCAAACCAATAATCTGTAAATAGCTCATTTACTTATTGTACTGTGTACAGTATTAAATTTCAATGAAAGAATTTTTTAAAAACATTGAGTTTTAATCCTCACACAAGACTGAAACGACAAGAAACTGCCTAACGTTTTCGACTATTTCAACGATCAAAAATGCTCAAACCTTCCGTTTAACTACAAAATACTCATCTTCATGACTACCATAAGGCCGATATGGACTTCCGAAATAGAGCTTGGGGCTCTACTAAACCATAAAATTCTTCCCGTCTCCAATCCTTACAATTCAAAATCCTTAGAAAAATCTTCAAGACTCCTTATTTTGTCACGAATCAACTCATCCATTAAGACCTAAATGTTCTCTTTGTTGCTGACCATTCCTTTTACGACTAACTCCATTCCCACTCTAATCCACTAGTTTCAAACCTTGCTACATCTACTATCCCTGACAATCTTCCGAGGCGTCTGAAAAGAAGATGGCCCCGAGACCTTCTGGTTTAGCATACTTTTTGGAGATCCGCCAATGGGTAGTATCTCTACATGTGAATCATTACAGTATAATCTTGTATCATATTTACTAGATGTATTTTATTACACAGTAATAAAATCAATAAATATATTTTTTTAAATAAAATTGAGTTTTTCGCTTTTTTATATTTTTAACGAGTTGAGAAAATGAAACAATATTTTTAAGCTTATATTTAACTTAAACCTTACTAATACTCACAAGAGCTTTGATGTAGGCCATTGTTGATACTGTCTGTCTTTTGGACTGGACTGTACTCTAACGATTTCAGGCAAGTCTTTTATATCAGCGTTCGGGAACCACACCTTTTTCGTTTTCGTCTTTTTGGAGGTCCGGGTCTTACGACAGACTCTTCGCCGTTGTCAATCGAGATTAAGATAACGGGAAAAATGCAAATATCCGTCTGAAGAAAAGAAATACGGAGGACCAGGAAATGATTATGCGAGATACTCCAGTTCCTGGTCAAAGAAAAGCTAAAAGAAAATTTAGGACTCGCGGAATTCGAGGACGTTTGGACCGCACCCAGCATCGACCTTCAGCGACCCCTACACTTGTTATCAACTTCTGCATTACAGTTTTACAAGCATCTTCTGCATTCACAAAGAGAACAGAAACGAGAGACTGTACTGAGTATTCGGAATCGGATTGAATTTATACAGAAATAAAACGATGGCTCTTTTATGTTTATCTTTTATATAGATAGACCATGCGAATTCATCCAGAAATTTTAAAATCTTTGATTTTCATGAAATTTGGAACCATGTGTCCTTTTATGTAGTTATGATGTTATGCAAAATTTTAGTATTCTATATTAACTAGTTTTCAATTTGGAGCCACCAAAACTTAGACTTTTTCATAACCTCGGTGCTCCCTGAGCCTATTGTTATTATTATTATATATAGTAGCTAGTATCATTCTAATTCCTAAAAAAAAAAAAAAAAAAAAAAAAAAAATAATATATAGTTTTGCTGAGAAACGCCTCTGGAGCAGAGACCTACTTCTTTAGCAGATCTTCCACGCCAAGGAGTGCCTTCACTGGGAGGTTTCTTCGCTCACGAATTCATAAGAATCCTGAAGGAGGTCTTTCGTAATGGCCATCAGTGTTACAATATATGCCTAAGGCATTTGTATATTAATTGATGTCCAATAAATAAATAAAAAATAAAATAGTTTTCCTGAAATCATTGCTTTGGGCTCATTATATTTTTGTTAATGGTACATCATATTTTACGTTGCCTTTACCAACAGGATAAAAATATATTTTTTATAGTATTTTGCACGCAAAATCTCATCATTTTCATTAGTATATTTCGCAGCCAGTATGATCAAAAGTACTAGAAAAATTCATTGTTTTGATTAAATAATGGCTTTTGGCTCATATTATTTATTTCCTTAAATGTCCATAGTTTATGTAAAAATTTTTTTCATTGAAAACAAATATTTTTCATTACATTAAGCAGGTAAAATCCCACAATTTTTGTTATTGTTGCTGGTAGCTAATATGATGGTAGGTATTATAAACGTTTTTTTTTTCAATTGACGTACCGCCTTTGGTTCATATTTTTTTTTTTTTAACTATTCATTTGCTTTACAGTTTGTATATTTATATACACGATATTTTTTTTATATTTTTTGGAGCATCATGGATTAATTATTTATTTATTCTAGAAATAACCATAGTCCCCTTCATATAATTTGAATTTTTTCATGCTGTTTGATTGAAAACAAAAACGAGAGTACAATTTAATAATAATATTTATTTATTTATAAACAATATTTACCAGTACAAATAGATACAAATATGTTTTGTTACATGATTTCAGTTATCCTTTTAGCACAATTTTATTTCTCTGAGTAAGCCACCGTCTCAGGGAGCGCCGAGGTTACGAAAACGCCAAAGATTGGGTGGCTCTAAATTGAAAACTACTTAAGATAGAATACTAAAATTTTTGTATAACATCATAACTACATGAAAGGATACATCGTGCCAAATTTCATGAAAATCTGAGACTCTAAAATTTCTGGATGAATTAGCATGAAAAATTACCATAATAAATGTAAGGACTCTGTCATTATTTTCTGTATATATTTATGAACGTGGTCTCATATTACTGTTACTATGTTCTTCTGAAACAAATTGTAATATACCTCAACAAATAAATATTTAAAAAATAATAATTTAAGAATTTTGAAATACATTTAGAGGTAAAAATAAATTGTTTAATAATTGATTTCATTAAGTTTCAATAGAAATGTGAGTTTTATTGAATAATCTATTATATTATTATCTACGACAATCAGTTCAATTTATCAGTTTTTCATCATTATCAATTAACTTTTACAATTTTGTGTAAAAGATAATATTTTTGTCTAAAATCTTTAGCTTTTCAACGGTATATTATACGTATATATTACTCTTTTAATGTTCAAAAACACAAACATTGCATGAAAAAATATATTTTTACTCTTTTCTCCTTTTTTTGGATATCGAATTGGTTTAACTAACATATTTATCCGTCTTTTATCAATGCTAACATGATGATATAATTAATTTAATTATATTATATTAAATTTAAATTTTATATCGATACAGCGAGTTTAAACGAAATCAGTAGAGCCGGTTTTAATTAACTTGTAAAAAGGTGAAAAATCCATAGTATTAAGTAGTCCGGTCCGCCGATTTTTAAGAAAAAGTTAATGTAATATCTCCGAGCATATAGTTGTCTCTAAGTAAAATATCAGTTTCGTACGACTTTTAGTTTTAGCGCTAAAATTATCACACCACACACTGACCTTTTTGCGAAACTAGGTTATTTGGACGCAAGGGACCCTAAAACGTCATTTCCGTTTAAAACTGAAATTCGAAAATTTTCATGATCGCAATTAGGAAAGCCCTTACTGTATATTTCATATGTAGGTAAGTGAAAGTAAAATCATACACCGTAACTAACAACGAAAATTGATCATCACAATGACGACAGAAAATATTTCCCGCAAACATACTTCCTTATTGCTATACGAAGATTAATGTCGATCCTCAAACAAACCGGAACTAATAAAGATTAATGGATTGACGTAAAGAAAAAGATCATCAAAGTTCCATGCGTTTTATTAATAAATTGTAAATATCATTATTGGATTGCAGAAAGCGAAAAGTTTTTTAATTATTAGGGAACCCCGATAACAAAAAACAAAACAAATATTACCACTACAACCCATAAAGGGTCTTGGGCTTAGTACATATAAAGATTAGTATTGTATCTGGGCCAACGAACGTGCAATAAATTAATTTAGCGTGTGTTATACTCAGCCACCAGGGTTTTTTTTCCCAGTTTATAGAAGCCGGGTGTACCCTAGGAGGGTCTCCATACCCCCGTGTTGCCCGTCGGAAAAATAACAGAATAAATAATTACCTGCCACAGTCGGGATTCGAACCCAAGACCCTTAGAACAGTATACTAGTGCTCTATCTACTAGACCACGCCGCTCCCTTTTACCCAAATAATGCGCTTGCCAATAGTTCGTATATCCCTATAACTCTTATGAATATGTCGGTCTCATTAAAATCTCTTAACTCGTATAAAAATCTCTAGTGCGCGCAACTCATGACTTTCACTTACCTCCGTTGTTTAAATCAATTTAAGAATTTTTAAATACATTTAGAGATAAAAATTAATTGTTAAAAAATTTATTTCATTATGTTTTAATAGAAATATTAGTTTTATTAAATAATCTATTATATTATTATCTACGACAATCAGTTTTTCATCACTATCCATTAACTATTACAATTCCGTGTATGAGATAATATTTTTTTTTAAATATTTAGCTATCCAATGATATAATATACATCTATATTACTATTCTTGTGTTCAAAAACACAAAAACTGCATTAAAAAATATGTTTGCACTTTTTTCCTTTAGTTGTTTGTCAAATTCGCTAAACTTACATATTTATCTGTAATTTATCAATGCTAACAAGATGATGTACCTATTTTTTTTTTTTTTTAATCCACAAAATAAAATTTAGTTTAGAGGAAGAAAATTTAAAATATCGGCATTTAAGCCCTGTCAGACTATTTCAATAAAAATAAAACCTACATGATATTAAAGCCTATTAAATTTTACATCAATATAGCGAGTTCAATCGAAATCGTTAGAGCTGTTTTTGATAAAATCGTAAAAAGGTGCCAAATGCATGGTATAAAGTGGCTCTTCTGGTTAGCTGATTTTGATGAAAAACGTTCTGTAACATCTCGGGCGTATAGGTACCTTAAATATGAAATTTCAGTTTTATAGTACTTTTCGTTTACGGAGTTACTACACACACACACACACACACACATACACGGAACACAGACCTTTTTTCGGGACTTAAAACGTGTATTTACCTTGAACACTGGATTTTGAAAATTTTCACGAACGCAATTCTTTCTCTTACTATATATTCCATATATAGGTAGGTGAAAGTAATAAGGCGGTTTGTTCCCTTATGTATTTCATATATTTTTAATGTTGTATGCCTTTCTCGGAGTCCATCCATTTTTACTAGGGTTCTGAAAGTACCTGACATCGCATAAGATCAGTACCAACGTTTCATCTCCCTCCGAAAGACTGCGTAATATGGAGTTTTTCATTCCCTTGAAAAAAACAAGCGTCATCTACCGGGTTTGTTCCCGCGACCCTCAGCATAGAAGGGTGTTATAATAGCCACCAAACAGGTTACTCCCAAGTTGAAATATTTTCTCCTCTGAACGTGTAGGAAAGCATTCTGTATAATCGAAATTGCCCCAAAATGAGGTAGTACATATGGGTGTAAGCAGAAACGTTTTTAGGTCATTCAAGGAAATGTTTAGTGTGGTTTGAAATTCAATTAAATTGTAGTCAGTGCCTTTGAAAATCAAGCGAAATTTCTAAAAGAATTTGCATAGAACTTCAGTGTTTTAAATGAGGAAGATGGTTGGGGGTGCGGTCATAAATTAAAAACACACAATTAAAAATAAGCGTTATTTTAATTATGTGCCGACGTTTCGGCCTACAATGTGGGCCTTCATCAGGGCTAAAAGAAACAAGATAACAACCAATGTAATTATAGACTTAATAATGCGTTAGGTATATAATAATAATATGACAGTAATAAATTATGGGAACATAAATAATATTAAATGTAAAATGATAATAAGATGACAATTATAAAGTATGGAAATAAGGTGACAGTTATAAAGTATGGAAATAAACAAAATTAAGATGATAGTTATAAAGTATGGAAGTAGACATAATTGAGATGATAATATTATAATGAGAATATATAAATAGAGACTAAGTAAATGAAAAAAAAAATGATAAAGGAAAAATATGTGAACAATTAAAATTTTAAATATTAACAATTTTGAGTTGATATATGACGGTAATATATTAAAAACATAGTTAAGAGTATAGGTAATATATAAAAAAATATAGTCATTACAAAAGAGAAACAGTATGAACAAAAAATAATAATTTAAATTTTAAAATAATGTAATATTAAACTAATAATTATATGTCAGGATATGTAACGGAGAAAGATATGAGTATGGAAAGGGGGAGAAAGAAATGGGCGATGAAAAAAGACCCTTATCAATAAGAAAAAATACTTACGTGACTCCGTGGAAGCTTTGCCTACAGAAGTGATGTTTCCCAGTTTAAAAAAACGCTCATTGCGTGGAACGGAAAATATGAGAACTAGAATGTCCGTTAGGAAAATTCCAAGAAGCTAAGTTATGTTTACTGATTCGATTGTTAAAAAATAGCCAAAAGTCATTACTTGAGAGTACTTGAGTTATTACTTATGAGTATTTGATAAAATTGTAAGAAATAGTGACGAGGTAAAGATTAAAAGATTTTAAGTAATAACGGATGACGATGATAAATGATGAATGATGATAAGGTAATAACGAATGACGATAAGGAGCTGTCGAAGGAAATGATAAATAAACAGTAATCTAGTAGGTAAACAAATAAATAAATAAAAAGGGGAGTACGAAAATCAAATAAATATATAAATAAAAAATTGATAATAAATAAATAAAAATATAACCTCGTCACTATTTCTTACAATTTTATCAAATACTCATAAGTAATAACTCAAGTACTCTCAAGTAATGACTTTTGGCTATTTTTTAACAATCGAATCAGTAAACATAACTTAGCTTCTTGGAATTTTCCTAACGGACATTCTAGTTCTCATATTTTCCGTTCCACGCAATGAGCGTTTTTTAAACTGGGAAACATCACTTCTGTAGGCAAAGCTTCCACGGAGTCACGTAAGTATTTTTTCTTATTGATAAGGGTCTTTTTTCATCGCCCATTTCTTTCTCCCCCTTTCCATACTCATATCTTTCTCCGTTACATATCCTGACATATAATTATTAGTTTAATATTACATTATTTTAAAATTTAAATTATTATTTTTTGTTCATACTGTTTCTCTTTTGTAATGACTATATTTTTTTATATATTACCTATACTCTTAACTATGTTTTTAATATATTACCGTCATATATCAACTCAAAATTGTTAATATTTAAAATTTTAATTGTTCACATATTTTTCCTTTATCATTTTTTTTTTCATTTACTTAGTCTCTATTTATATATTCTCATTATAATATTATCATCTCAATTATGTCTACTTCCATACTTTATAACTATCATCTTAATTTTGTTTATTTCCATACTTTATAACTGTCACCTTATTTCCATACTTTATAATTGTCATCTTATTATCATTTTACATTTAATATTATTTATGTTCCCATAATTTATTACTGTCATATTATTATTATATACCTAACGCATTATTAAGTCTATAATTACATTGGTTGTTATCTTGTTTCTTTTAGCCCTGATGAAGGCCCACATTGTAGGCCGAAACGTCGGCACATAATTAAAATAACGCTTATTTTTAATTGTGTGTTTTTAATTTATGACCGCACCCCCAACCATCTTCCTCATTTAAAACACTGAAGTTCTATGCAAATTCTTTTAGAAATTTCGCTTGATTTTCAAAGGCACTGACTACAATTTAATTGAATTTCAAACCACACTAAACATTTCCTTGAATGACCTAAAAACGTTTCTGCTTACACCCATATGTACTACCTCATTTTGGGGCAATTTCGATTATACAGAATGCTTTCCTACACGTTCAGAGGAGAAAATATTTCAACTTGGGAGTAACCTGTTTGGTGGCTATTATAACACCCTTCTATGCTGAGGGTCGCGGGAACAAACCCGGTAGATGACGCTTGTTTTTTTCAAGGGAATGAAAAACTCCATATTACGCAGTCTTTCGGAGGGAGATGAAACGTTGGTACTGATCTTATGCGATGTCAGGTACTTTCAGAACCCTAGTAAAAATGGATGGACTCCGAGAAAGGCATACAACATTAAAAATATATGAAATACATAAGGGAACAAACCGCCTTATTACTTTCACCTACCTATATATGGAATATATAGTAAGAGAAAGAATTGCGTTCGTGAAAATTTTCAAAATCCAGTGTTCAAGGTAAATACACGTTTTAAGTCCCGAAAAAAGGTCTGTGTTCCGTGTATGTGTGTGTGTGTGTGTGTGTGTGTGTGTGTAGTAACTCCGTAAACGAAAAGTACTATAAAACTGAAATTTCATATTTAAGGTACCTATACGCCCGAGATGTTACAGAACGTTTTTCATCAAAATCAGCTAACCAGAAGAGCCACTTTATACCATGCATTTGGCACCTTTTTACGATTTTATCAAAAACAGCTCTAACGATTTCGATTGAACTCGCTATATTGATGTAAAATTTAATAGGCTTTAATATCATGTAGGTTTTATTTTTATTGAAATAGTCTGACAGGGCTTAAACTGGGAAACATCACTTCTGTAGGCAAAGCTTCCACGGAGTCACGTAAGTATTTTTTCTTATTGATAAGGGTCTTTTTTCATCGCCCATTTCTTTCTCCCCCTTTCCATACTCATATCTTTCTCCGTTACATATCCTGACATATAATTATTAGTTTAATATTACATTATTTTAAAATTTAAATTATTATTTTTTGTTCATACTGTTTCTCTTTTGTAATGACTATATTTTTTTATATATTACCTATACTCTTAACTATGTTTTTAATATATTACCGTCATATATCAACTCAAAATTGTTAATATTTAAAATTTTAATTGTTCACATATTTTTCCTTTATCATTTTTTTTTTCATTTACTTAGTCTCTATTTATATATTCTCATTATAATATTATCATCTCAATTATGTCTACTTCCATACTTTATAACTATCATCTTAATTTTGTTTATTTCCATACTTTATAACTGTCACCTTATTTCCATACTTTATAATTGTCATCTTATTATCATTTTACATTTAATATTATTTATGTTCCCATAATTTATTACTGTCATATTATTATTATATACCTAACGCATTATTAAGTCTATAATTACATTGGTTGTTATCTTGTTTCTTTTAGCCCTGATGAAGGCCCACATTGTAGGCCGAAACGTCGGCACATAATTAAAATAACGCTTATTTTTAATTGTGTGTTTTTAATTTATGACCGCACCCCCAACCATCTTCCTCATCTAATTTCTCTACGGTCAACAAAACTCCATCATTATGAATTCAGTGTTTTAAGATGAAGAATTTTGACCAATTTAAATGACTGGCATAGAGAGGTATCAAAGTATGAACTTCCAAAAAAAAAAAAAAAAACCTTTATAACCTTATGGAAATCAACTTTACGATTATCGGGATTCTAGTTTAATACTAGATGTTGCTCGCGAGTTAGTCCGCATTAATTTCTATTGTGATCGGGATTTGATTTTTTTTTTTTTTTTTCTCGTGTTCTGCAACTGCACCACATTCTGAAACTTAATATTTCTAGCCGCCAAGTCCTCCCTCACACTCTCTATCCACGTTTTGCGGTGTCTTCCTCGTCTTCGCCTCTTCTGCGGGGAGTACTAATCATTTTATATGGCTACCGCGTCTCGTCCATCCTTATGACATAGCCGTACCACATGAGTCTCTTCTTTGATATTTCATTCAAGATGTTAAGCTCAGTCCCTACTTTTTTCTTATTTCCACATTTGGGATTATTCGTAGCATGGATATGCTGCAGGTTATTCTCCAAAACTCCATTTCCAGAGCCAACAATCTCCTTTCAGGCGATTTTAGCACTGTCCATGTTTCTGCCTCATATAAAGTGGTCCTTAAGAGGAAGGAATGGTAATTTTTTTAATGCCATCTTTTGCCAACGTTCCGAAATGATCTATAGCTACGCCAAGATATTTAAAGATGTTGCTCTGTGGGATTTTTAAAAGAATACATTTTAAATTACGTAAATGATATTTTTAGTTTTCTTTTCTTTTGGCAGAAGAACACACTGATTTTCTCCGCAACCCGATCTTGACAACGCGACGTATAGTTGACCGTGTGAAAAGCAGTCTTGATGTTAATTAATTTCCACGTGGTTAAACTTTTATCTCTGTGATTTATTAATTGTTACAGTAAAAGATAAGGGGAAATTGAATTATTTTTTAATTAAAAGATAAATCATTTAGAATCATTGGGATGCGAGGTTAATTTTCCCCGTTTCCCCCCACATTTTCCACTGCTACTTCGCTCCAATTTTTTTTTTTTTTTTTTTTTTTTTTTTTTTTTTTTTTTTTTTTCTTACCCTCTGGTTTTATTTTCGAACAAAATACAAATACAAATATAATATGTATAGCTGTCAGATTTGTCCTTCTGTTACCCGGAGGTATTCTAAAGAGGATTGCTATATGCGCTGGATGCACTAGTAATCTTTCAAGGGCTTCTTCTAAGCCTTTATTTATCCATTGCAAAATGGGAGGGACCATTCTTCAGGGTTTTGGCAATAAATTGAGTTCAGACATAGTCCGAACTCCTTCCCTCGGCGACAACGTCAACGAGAGGTAGTGATCCTTGCCACCTCCCAGGCTTGGGTGGTGGGGTGATATCAGAAAATAATGGATTAGCACAGGCCTTCAGCCCATCAAAAAATTTAATGTGCCTCCGGCTGATATATTCAGGCACTGTTGGCAATACTAATTCCTGATGAAGGATATGGTTTCTGGCCCTCTGTAAGTTGGTACCTCTGACAATCCGCCGAAGGATGGAGTTCTGGAACGTCTGTAATTGTTTGAGAGTGGACTTAAACAGATGCCGCATCAAGGGCGCACCATAGAGCATAGTCGGACGTATTATAGCCTTGTAGATCTGTAGTTTCAGCCTCAGTGAGAGCTGAGGTGACGTGAGTAGATGATTAAGTCTATAGCTCTTTCTCCTGGCCAGTTTGAGTCGTTCCCGTACGTGACTAGATAAGGTGAGGTGCCTATCTAGAGTGACGCCCAGGTAGAGGATTGAATTAGAGACTGGCAGTGTTTCTCCGTTCACTTTAAAATCAGTGGGCAAAGCGCTCTTCCCCTTCTGGAACGACATGACAATAGCATCTGTCTTCTTCGGGTTCACCCTAATGCCAATCTCCTTCAGCTCATCTACAATAGTGGTCGATGCTCCTTGTGCCAGGGTGAGAGCCCTTTTCGGTCTCATACTAGAAGCATAGATGCCAATGTCATCGGCGTAGGCTGCTACCAGTGCCATTGGGTGCTTCATTGAGATCACTTTTGCTGTAAAGATCACAAACAATAGTGGTCCCAATACAGAACCTTGAGGAACCCCACAAATGGTGTCCTTTGAAGTTGACAATTTATCGCCTACCCTTACGACGAAGGATCTCCCGCTTAAGTAGCTTCTGATCAATCGGCATAATGAAGCTGGAAAACGATAGTCTTCCAACTGGCGAAGCAGTAACTCGTGGGATACACAATCAAACGCCTGTGTGCAGTCCAGCGAGATGAACGCCGTGGCTTCATTGTTCTTCGTCATACGCTCTATGGTGTGCCTTTGAAGTTTCACTAAATGATGATCGCAGGCTACGCCTCGTGAGAACCCGGTCTGTTCTGGTGGAATGATGGACTCCTCACTGCAGTGCTCTAGCAGATGGTGATGGATCAGCCTCTCGAACACCTTGCTCATATGCGAAAGGAGACTGATAGGCCGATAATGCTCTGGTGAGTCTCCATTCTTCCCAGGCTTAAGTAGCGGCACTATGATCGCTTGCTTCCAGTCATCGGGGAAGTATGAGATCCGCATACAGGAGTTAAAAATGTTTAATAAGAAGGCTTTACCCCTCCGAGGTAGCATCTTCAATAGTACATACGGAATATCATCCAGTCCCGAAGCCTTGTTACCCTTGGTGCGCTCCAATTAGTCGCAGCGTGATGTTATATAGCCTATAGCCTTCCTCAATAAATTGACTATCCAATACAAAATTTTGTTTTTAATTTAAACCAGTATCAAACAAACTCTTCAGCTTTATAATATTAGTAAAGATTATTACTTTCAATTACCTATATATGACATATATATATTATGGGAAAGTATTGCAATCGTGAAAATTTTCGAATTCTAGTTTTTAATGGAAATACACATTTTAAGGTCCCTTAAGTCTAAATAACCAAGTCCCGCGAAAAGGTACATGGGTGCGTGGTAAGCCTAGTATGAAAACAAAACGTATTATGAAACTGCAATTTCATTTTTTAGACACTATACGTCCGAAATGTAATAGCGACTTTTTCATCAAAATAAGCTAAGCAGAAGAGCCACATGATACCATGCATATTGAGCCTTTTTACAATTTTCTCATGAACGTTTTGAAAGATTTTTTTTAATTCTTTTTTTTTATTCTAATATTTTTATTCAAATTTACAACTGTATTTTGTAATACAACAAGTAAATATGCTGATAATCATAAAATACATGAAAAAACATGAAGAAAAACTGCCTATTGGCAGCACTCTAGTAGTCAATCTAAACAAAAGGTATCGAGGTCATCTTCTTTTCAGACGCCTCGGAGGAATGGAAGAGGAAGCTAGTATTGAAACTAGTGGGTTACAGTGAAAGTGGAGTATATCATGGAAGGATTGATACCTGGTTTGGGCCAAATCAGCTACACAAGGAATATTAAGGTCTTTATGGATGAGCTTATTCGTGAAAAAGTAAGGAGCGCTTAGGATTTTTCGAAGGATTTCGGATTGTAAGGATTGGATACGGGAAGAATTTGATGGTTTAGTGGAGCCCCAAAGCTCAACCCCGTAAGTCCAGATAGGTCTTATGATGGTCATGTAGATGAGTCTTTTGTAGTTGAGTGGAAAGTTAGAGCGTCTTTTTAGTGAAGTGTTGAAGTAACCGAAAGCGGCGAGCAGTTTCTTGTCGTTTTAGTTTAGTGTGAGGATTTCATGTTAGATGTTTGTCAAGTAGAAGTCCTTTTGGACCGTTAATGACTGGTAACACACAAGTGTCATAGGCTTAAAAAATCTAAAATTGATTTTTATTACAGAGGTAAGTGAATGTCGTGTGCTGCGGGTAATAATTTTTAAAAAATATGTAAATAGCTTATACTGCATAATATTTTTGTTTGTAATATAAATAGCTTCTACCAAAATTATTTTAAAATAAGAACACTTTTTTATTTTAGTAATAGTTTAATATTATACCAAGTAATAGCAGAATGATCAATTTATAGTTCTGTTTGAACCCACAATATCCCATACCAAAACAACTTACCAGAAAATAAATTTCATATCATATTCACTTTTCGAGAAACAATCAGAATGAAACAGCTGTACAATTATACTATATACTTCCTTAAACTTAGAGCATTCATCATCAAAGAATAGCCTGCCGCAATTGTTTATTTATATTTATTTTTCACTTCTATTGACTGATGTAGATATAGAAACCCACATAATTTATTTAATGTTTGTTATATTAAGAATATTTAAGAATACTATATTGTTATTCGTCTATTTTATACGATTGTGCATGTATATCAGTAAACTCTATTCTAATTTATTTTCCTTAATTATTTTTTTATGATTAAGTTATTTTCGTTATAAAAAAAAGTGTAACGATATCACCATTGTGAATTTTGAATAATAATGTGATTTTTATTTATGTTAAAACAATAATATTGTTATTGTCTTTCATTAGCCAGGATCTATTTGTAAGAGAATATTCCCTTAAAACAAATAAATAAATTTTATCTAATTTAATTTAGTAATAGTTTAAGGGATAGATCAAAAAAGTAATTGATAAAACCATACTCCATGTGTCTCTGTGTGTGATTTTTTTAATTAACATAACTATTGCCACTGATCGGAACTTGAAATGTGTAATGTAATTACCATACATTAAGTACAATCGGACTAAGAAATAACAGTGGAATTTTAATCAGGTTGCAGCTTGATTCAGAAAACGATACTTGTGTAGGAAATTTCTCCTTGATACCTTGGGAAATCCAGATTCGTCTCAACAGCAGTACTTTCCACGTGACAAAGAGTAAAGAGTACGTGGAAGCAGTACTATTGAAACAGTGAGTGGCCTAGACCTCAACGGTAAACACTGACCCCTTTAATTGAGATCTTGGACAGTTACCTCAAGGTTGGGAATCTTTCTGTGCAAAGTGGGTAGCGGGTTTACGTAACAGAGACTAGATCAACCTTACTCAGTATCACAGACAATTAAAGACACATTAGAAAAAAGGATCTGTATAATTTTTCACTCAGTCCCTTTTGAGATATTTCCGCGTAAATATCGCGAAAAATCTGGTGCGGGTAACACTCGACTTTCACTTACCCCCATTTCTAAAATCAATGAAAGAATTTTCAAATACAGTTAGAGATAAAAATACGTGAAATTACTAAAGAATTAATTAAATTTAATTTATATAGAAACATATGTTGTTTTTTAAAAAATCTATTATACTATTATCTAAAATAATCAGTTAGATTTATCTTCTTTTCATCACTTCCTATTAACTTTTAAAAGCTTGAGTATAAGATCATATTTTTTCTAAAATCTTTAACTTTCCAACGGTATATCATACATGTATATTACTGTTCTTAGGTTAGGTTAGGTTATTTTATTTATGGGCACAAAACATCTGGGGTCTTTAGCGCCCTTTTCTATTTACATAAAAATTTCATTAGATTTTTTTAAACAAATCAAATGTTTTTAAAAACTCAATTGTTTTTCTAATCGTTGTAGTATTGTCACCTAGTATCCTCTTGAGGTTTCTTTGAATATTTTCTGTCTGAAAATAGTTGTGGTAGAGTGGGCAGTCCTCAAAGATGTGGCAGATGGTCAGTCGCTGGTTGCAGTTCTCGCAGCTCGGAGGTGTGCTTTTCTCTATTAGGTATCCATGGGTCAGTCGCGTGTGCCCTATTCTTAAGCGAGTCATGACAACACCTTCTCTCCTGTTGACACTATTGGCGCTCTTCCACGGTTTAACATCGGATTTGATACTTCTTAACTTATTCGACTCTTCTGTATTTTCCCAAAGCTCGGCCCATGCCATTGTCGCTTGTTTTTTTAGATAAGCGCATATATCAGATATTGTAAATATCGGGGTGATTTCTGTACAGGATAATGCTGCTTCTTTGGCTGCTTGGTCTGCTTTTTCGTTGCCTTTTATCCCTACATGCGATGGTGTCCAAACAAGAACCACGCTTTTGCTTATACATTTTATCATCGAGGCATTGGCTTGGGCTTTCTTTATCACAGTATCATTGGAATAAATATTTGTAAAAGCCATTAAGAAAGATAAAGAATCCGTAAATATTACGAATTCTTCCTCTTCACACTGTAGGATTTTGTATATTGCTGAACTAATTGCGTAACTTTCTGCTGTGAAGTTGCTAGCAGTGTGTGGAAGTCTGTGCTTAACAATATTGGGTTCGATTACAACAGAACATCCAACGCTATTTTCTGTTTTTGAGCCATCTGTATAAATATGGGTCCTATTTTCATATTTGTCCTTAACGTTTTGATATTCAGTTGCATAGGTGAATTCTGAGGTGTTGTTTTTCTTAAATTTTAGAAGCGTTAGATCTATGGTGGGTAGTTGTAAGGTCCATGGAGCGAAATTATTTTCAAAGATCGTTGTTTCGATGTCTTGGATTTCGTCTATACATCTTTTGTATCTGACTCCCAGTGGGGCAGCTAACCTTCGGTTTTCTGCAAACCATCTTGTTTTGGGTTGGAAAACATGTTTCCATGCAGGATTATTTTTATTAAATTTTAGTTTGCCGATGTATCCACATGCAAGCTGCTGTCACCTGACAGCCAGAGGAGCAAGACCAGCTTCTACACATAAACTATTCACAGGACTAGTTCTGAATGCACCCGTAGCAAGTCGGATACCAGCGTGGTGGACTGAGTCTAAAGCTGAGAGATCTTTAGGATTTGCAGATGAGAAGATAGTGCAGCCGTATTCTAATTTGGGTCTTATCAAACAGGAATATACTTTCAGCATGCTAGGCCTGTCCGCTCCCCACGAGCACCCAGCTAGAACCTTGAGAATATTTAATCTTTTTTGAGTTTCTTCCTTTAACCACCTAAGATGATCTTTCCAGTCCAGTCTGCTATTTAAAATCAAACCCAGAAATCTTACGTTTGATACGAAGCTCAGTTGTATACCTCTGTACGTTAATTCTGGAGGAGGAGTAGGTGTTCTAAATTTTGAAAAGTGGGCTTTTGTTTTTCTATTGAAAATTTTAATCCAGATTGAGTAGACCATGAATCTAACTTTAACAAACAATTGTGTAGTATTTGTTCCATCCTTTGTTTGTTTTTAAAAGGCAGTAATAAAGCCAGATCATCAACAAATAAAAACGTTCTTATTTGTTTCGGGATTATATATGTAACTTGGTTGATGGCGATAGCAAAAAGTACGCAGCTCAAAACACTTCCCTGAGGTATTCCGTTGTTCATTACTTTTGTTGAAGATAGGTTATTGCCTATTCTAACTTGGAAGGTTCGATTATATAGAAAGTTTTTTATCAGTATAAAAAGACGGCCTCTGATTCCCCATTCCCTTAACTGTTGTAGGACAAGAGAGGGATTTAGGTTGTCATAAGCTTTCTCAATATCGAAGTAAATGCCAACACATTCCTTTTTTTCGGCGAAGGAATTAAGTATTTCATATTCCATAGTTACAAGATGGTCCATAGTGGAACGTCCAGTTCTGAATCCACTTTGCGCGTTTGATAGAAAGTTGTTTGTCTCTAACACCCATGTGAGCCTTTTAAAAATTATTTTTTCTAGTAGTTTGCACATACAACTTGTGAGTGATATGGGACGGTAGCTTGAGGGGAGTAATTTATTTTTTCCTGTTTTCAGTATCGGGATGATTATAGATCTCCGCCAGATATCAGGAAAGTCTCCTGTGCACCAAATATGATTGTAGAGTGCAAGAAGTGCATCAAGAGCTGGTTTTGGTAAATGTTTCAACATCTCATTATGTATATTGTCAATTCCCGGAGAGGTCGGTTTCAGCTCTTTGATATTGGTCAATAGTTCTGTCTTAGTAAGTGGAAGGTTATACACGTATTCAGGTTGAAAATCAATTGTATCCAAACTTGTATCTTCTGATGTCAACAACGGTGTTAGTGGGGTAAATATATTTGAATAAAATGTTGCGAAGTGCTCAGCCAGCGTGTCTGGGTTTCGTTCAATGTTTTCGTTAATAAGAAGTGTGGGTTGGTAGTCGATATATTTCCCTGAAACTCTCTGTATTTTATTCCAAAATAAGCTTGGTGAGGAATTTGTTGAGATTGTTCCCAAAAATTGTTCCCAGGATTTTTCTTTTTGGTTTTAATTAATCTACGGGATATAGACCGGGTCTTTTTATATTCAATTAGATTGCTTAAACTGGGTTCCCTTCGGAATGCCTTAAGTGCCTTTCTTCTATTTTTGATTACCAGTCTACACTCGTCGTCATACCAAGGAACAGTGCTTCGGCTGGAAGTGGTATTAGTGGAACTTTTGGGAATTGAGAGATCTGCTGCTTTCAAAATAGATGAGGTGATTAGTTGGTTTATCTCGTTGCTACTGTTTAATGGTGATAAATCTGATTCCGTTACTGCTATATTATTTTGGAACTTTGACCAATCAGAACTCCCTGTGATCCACTTGGGATGTTTTGAGATTCGGGGTTGCTATGGCGGAAACTAATAATTAAAGGAAAGTGATCACTTGAATACTGATCATTGGAAATCTCCCACTGTAAGTGGGTGAAAATGCTTGGTGAGCACCATGCAAGATCTATACAGGAGAATGTATGGTAGGCCGGACTTAGATACGTTGGCTGCCCTGTGTTTAAAATTATGGAGTTGGTGTTATCTATGATTCGTCTAATAATATTACCTCGCGTTGAGCAATATCGAGAACCCCATGAGGTGTGATGACCGTTCACATCACTCATCGCGATATACGGGGAAGGAAGGGAATTTAATTACTGTTCTTATGTTCAAAAACAAAAAATTGCATTAAATGCGATTTTTTCAGTTTTCTCCTTTAGTTGCTTTTCAACTTGCATATTTAGCTGTTTTTTATCAGTGGTAACTAGATAATATAATTATTTTTATAGAACCAACAAAATGAAAGGTACTTTAGAGAAAGAAAATTTATATTATCGACATTTAAGCCCTGTCAAACCATTTCAATCAGAATAAAACCTACATGATATTAAAGCGTATTAAATTTTACAGTCAGTTTTTCTCCATATACATCTTCCATCACTGTTCTTACTATTATATACGTGATATTTCAAGAATTAAATTAGAATTTTTTTATCCTGTATCATTATTATAATCATAAGTTAAATTCCATTGATTCTTTGTATGGTAGTATTAAGAGTTTTAGTCATTGTGAGACCCTGTCCATCATAAATCGGTACGTACTTTCCATTCTACTTTTTTTCCATCCTACCTACCCCCATCTGCCAAACAGTACCTAGTTTCCATTCTCCCTCCATGCGGTACGTATCTCCACTCTACTTCATATTTTTATATTTCATATTTCATGTAAATTATTGATACCTGTGTAAATTTTGTTTAGTGAACATTTTTATTTTTTCTGTATAACACTTTCATTATTGTACTATAGTCATTGTATTTAAATTAAGTTTTTTTTTACATATACGGTTCTTCTGTTATATTGTAATACCGACGTTCTCTAGCTAAATAGGTTATATAATATTGTATGTAATGTCATTGAAAATATATTCTTTTGTATCTTTTTAGCCCTGATGATGACCCACAAAGGGGGTCGAAACGTTGGCAAACAATAAATAGTTGAAACTATTTAGTTGTTTCATTTAATGACCGCCACCCGGACTAATTCCTTCCAGTAATTCTCAACGGTAACTAATTACATCCACAGTATTAAATTTTACATCGATATAGCGAGTTTAATCAAAATCGTCGGAACATTTTTCGAGAAAATCGAAAAAAGGTGCAAAATGCATGGTATAAAGTGCCTCTTCTCTTAAGCTCATTTTTATAAAAAAAGTTTTGTAACGTCTTGGGCGTATATTTGTCTTAAATATGAAACTTCAGCTTCATACGACTTACCGTTTTTGCCCGGGAGTTACCACACACACACAGACCTTTTTGCGTGACTTGGTTATTTGGACTCAGGGGACCCTAAAATGTGTATTTCCATTGAAAATTGGAATTTGAAAATTTTCACGATCGCAATACTATAGTAAGTGAAAGTAAAAATGAATTTTTTATAATTTTGAAAATCCATTTACAAAAAACGACTATGTTCTTAAGATCGAAATTTTTACAACAAGTATGACTATAGACTAAGCTATATAAGAAAAAAATAATTAAAAGTGAGTTTCTTTTCCTTTATATAGGTTTACCTTACCTTTATATAGTTATGTTGTGGGAACAAAAAATACAAAGCATGTCCTTATCTTTTATTGTCAAACTTTATTTGATTTGATATAAAAAAAAATACAGGAATTAGAAAAATTTTTCCCATCACATGTTTTTGACCGCGAAGCTGAATTGAAACGGTTGCAACACTGAAAGTATTGGCCATATTTTTTTTTTTTATTTATGGTTTTAAACTCAGGAAAAATAGAGAATAACTTGTTAAAAAATCACGAAAATCTAAAATTTCAAGCAGCAAAATTAATCAAAATTAGACGATTTCAAAAGGATAGACTCATATATCTTTTTATTTTTCCTTGTCAATGTGTACTGATCCCAAAACTCAATACAGTTTTCTTTATCTTTAAAAATAAGTCACTTATGGGTGTATTTAGATGTAAAATTTCTTTATTTTTCTTTTCTTGTTTATAAAAAATTGCGGTTAGTTGATTAGGATCATTGAAGATTTTTGTGATCATATTTTTGTGAGAAATTAAAAAAAAAAAAAAATTATAGGTGGAATAATCAGGAGTCGTCTTTTTTTAAATATTTTTAATTTTGCCAACGTTTCGGCTCAAGCTTGTGAACCATCATCAGGGCAATACTGAGCCATGTCCAAGCATTAACTTTTTATTCTAGTTTATGCTTGGACATGGCTCAGTAATGCCCTGATGGTGGTTCACAAGCTTGAGCCGAAACGTTGGAAAAATTAAAAAACTTCAAAAAATGACTGACTTCTGATTATTCCACCTATAATAGATTCTACAGTCGACTATACACCCGCAATAAAAAAAAAAAAAAAAATTTGTCCTGTAGAGGCTATATTCATAAGAAATATGGATAGATACGATTTACCGGGATTCTATTGTATTTGCCAAACTAATGTACTATATTATACAGTTATTGCAATTGCTGGTATGTTATTGGAGGTTGGAGAGATGAGAAGGAAGGTCAGAAGGAGGTGCGGCAGATCTTTGTCAAGGTCCTGCCCTTGAAAGGAAGGTGGAGCAGCACCTGGATTCAAACACGGCTTATGATACCGGTGTTTTCATGAAAATGAATATTTTAATTTTATGACTGTAATTTTTTTTTTCACAATTCTTATATAATAATTAATTTTACTTCTACTTACATGAAATATTCTGACCGTGAAAATTTTCGAATTCTAGTTTTCACCGTATATACACATTTTAAGGTCCAATATACACTTCTGAGTCCAAATGACCAAGTCCCACAAAATGATCTTTGTGTGTGGTAAGTCTTGGGCGAAAACGATAAGTCATGCGAAGCTGAAGTTTCGTATTTAAGACAACTATACGCCCGAGATGTTACTGCAACTCTTTCTTTAAAATCTGCGTACCATAAGAGCCACTTTAAACAATATATTTTGGACCTTTTTACGATTTTCTCAAAAACGGCTCTAAATATTTTGATTAAACTCACTATATGGATGTAAAATTTAATGGGCTTTAATGGCATATAAGTTTCATTACGATTGAAATATTCTGATAGGGCTTAAATGCCGATATTTTTAATTTTCTTTCTCTGAAGAAACTTTCGTTTTGTAGATTCTATAAAAATAACCATATCGTATTTTTACTAATAATAAAAAAACAGTTAAATATATAAGATGGGCGAATTCGATTTCAAACTAAAGGATAAAAGATCAAAAATATTTGTTTATGTAATGTTTAAACATGAAAACAATAATACAGATGTATAATATACCGTTGGGAAAGGTTTTAGAAAAAATATCAATAAAAAAGGCACTAGACTATTCCCACATTTTAAGCTACTCTCGAGACCACCATTTTACGTCTCCTCCGGCATAACCAAGGATTCTTTACTTCCTTCAAAACATCCTAGGGCCGGCTGACGTGTTTGTATCACCGGCCTTGGCCATAGTAGGCTGTTATGTTGGCCAATACACCACAGGTGGTCTCCTGTAAAATATGTAGCAAGGAAAAATATTGTAATATCGTAAATTTTCCGGTTAGGAAGTTAACCGAAAATTCTTTCGTTATGTTAATCTGAATCCAACTCACCTTATTCCCCCCAAAAAGTTCTGTATATAAGTTAGTGTGATAATTCTAGCTCAAAAACCAAAAATTGTACGAAAATAAAAATACTTCCATAGATATGTTACAGCATCTATTTCACCAAAAACGACGAACCAGTAGTGCCACTTTATATCATGAATTTTGCACGTTTTTATGATTATCTTTAATGAGTATATATCATTGCACAGACTCGGGATCATCATTTTGCGTAACCTCCGAAGGATTTTTTAATCCAATGATTTTCTACTTTAAAACAGCCTAGGACTAACTAACGTGTTTGAACCCACGACCTTGGGTACAGAAGACTATATCTACTATAGAAGAATGGCTAAAAGATTACATCTCGTGATTTTAATAAGTAAACGGAAATAATAAAATTGCCTCTAAAAGCTATCCGTTCCATATTATTTCAGTCTTGCTTGGAGAAATTCATGCTGACATTTACCTCTTGTCCTGCTTGGGCGAGGCCGAAAAAAGAAAAAAATAACAAAAAGGAAAAGTATGAGAAGCACGAATTAATTATCTCCCGAAAAATTAATGTAGGCCGGATTATAAAATGTTTCCGCCCAGGCAGTGAATACAACCGCTTGCCAAAAACACAATGATCAAAAACAATTAGTTTTTTAAAACATAAACTTCACATTTTTAAAGTGTATTTTTCTGAGATGTTGCAGCAACTCTATACCATGCCTTTCGCAACTTTTTACGATTTTCTAAAAAATGACTCTAATGATTTGATTAAACTCGCTATGTCGCTGTAAATATTAATGGGCTTTAATATCATGGAGGTTAAATTTTGATTGAAATATTCTGGCAAGGAATAATTGAAATAGCCGATTCTTTTAAGTGCCAATAATTTTGTTGATTTGAATAAATCACCATTATCATCTTGTTAGCATTGGTAAAAAACAAGTAAATATATAAGATGAACGATGGAAGAACCAGAAAAAAATTGACATATAAAATTATTTTGATGTCTATCTTAATTTTTCCAAATGATAAACCATAATGAAGTACAGCCCCAAAGAGAGATACGGTTAAATGGAAATATAGGGTTAGTTACAGAGATATTTCTCTGAAATTATCGACAAAGCCTATATATTTTCATGATATAAAAACGCTGAAAATTATTAGACAATGATTTATTATTTCCAAATAACAATGTTAAGGTAAAACTGTTTACAAGGTTGTTGATAGACAATTAAGTATTTTGGGTATTTATTCCTTTATTTATTAGAGGAAACGATTTTTTTTTTCGTTATTCGGATTACACGCATCTTGAAACGTAAGCTTTCAAATTTGTTTTTGTCGATTACAAAGGTTGATTATTGAAAATAATAAACTAAAAGCATTTATACAGGACTACGTTACTATTTCCTTTTCTTTTCTTTCGATTTTCATTCAAATAAAATTTCCTGATTCCAGAAAACCTTAAATCTTATCTTTATCATCAATAATAACCGAGTTATCAGGGAATCACATTTCTAATAAGTTGTGGCCTGACCATATAAGATGATTTTTTTTATTTTAATTTTTTTTTTGTTCTTTGTTAATCGCGTTGTCTTTATCACGATTTTTTTCTCGATTTTTCTGCATCTTCAATAATAACCAATTTTTGGTGTAATTAAATCTATTATAATATGCTACTTGATTATACATATGAATTTTTTATTTATTTATCACGCTTTACTGATTCTAAAACTTTATACACACTTTTCTCTATTTTAAAAAATAACTGAGTTATAAGCATATTTATGTGAAAAATATAATTTTTTTTCTCTTTTATATAATTATTCGCGTTTTTTTTTTTGTTAGAAAACAATAATGAAATTTTTTTCTATCTTCGAAAATAACGTGGTTACAAGCGTATATATAAGTGAGATTTCAATTTTTGTTTTTCTTTTCTTTATTCTCTTTTATATAATTATTCACGATTTTTGGTTAAAAAAAGAGAATGATTTTTTTCTATCTTCGAAAATAACGAAGTTACAAGCCTATAAATCAGCGAGATTTCATTTTTTTCTTTTTTTAAAAATAACTGAGTTATGAGCGTTTTTATGTGAAAAATATTAATTTTTTTTTTCCTTTTTTCTCTTTTATATAATTATTCGCATTTATTTTTTGGTTAAAAAAACACTAATATATCTTTTTTCTATCTTCAAAAATAACTGAGTTATTGAATAAAGTCCTTTTAATCGGCCGCCATTTTAAAACTAACCAGCTGATATCAACGTCTAGGTGTTAGGATCATCGTTGAATGGACTAGTATTTTTGTGGCGAATTTCAAAAAAATCGGTCCAGTACTTTCGGAGAAATGCCGCGGACGATGGACAAACGGATTTTTTTTTTATTCGTTATTCGGATTCTACGCATCTTGAAACGTAAGCTCCTAAATTTTAAACAGGGGTAATTTTTTTTTTGGTCGATTACAAATGTTAATTCATTAAAAATAATAAACCAAAACGAACTAAAAATATGCCATTCATACCATAGACATTGAATTTACTGAGGAACGAAATGATGTTAAAATGGCTCAGATATCTTAAATAGAACGACTTTTGTCCCGAAAAAGTGCGTTTAGAACCACTGTCCGACGATATGCTCTGTATATTGTCCACTATCTCCAATGATATAATTAGTGTTGCCTTCATATTTCGAATGTAGGATTTCCTTTTGGCGTTATCATCCGTTCAATCGTCATTGAGATAAGGAATGAATATAAGAAAACGAAGATTCAGAGAAAAGGAATAATCTTTAGAATGGCGTCGTGCTTGCCTGTCCACATATCGCTTGTGTTCTTACATATCAGTATTTTATTACGTGAGTTATTCATTATATATTTTCTAAAATTGACCATAACCACATAATTCAATTTTTATTCATTACGACTAATCAGGGTGTGCAAGAGGATTACCCGGAACTGGCCTTGATTCTATAACTGAAGATATAAAAATAGTTCAACGACATTCGATGAAATCGGGCTTCAAATCAGATGGTGAGAATTGTAAGATTTTATTTTATCTAAGAAAATGGTTTATCCTATTATCATTTTTTTTTTTTTTTTTTTTTTTTATTAAGCATTAATGATTCTCCATTACTGACTCATTTTTCGGTCCTTTTTTAGTTTTTTGGTGTTGATATCGAAGTCTTTGATTTTGAAATCAAATCAAGACTCAGAATTAAAATTTATGTATTGGGTAGTAGTTTTTTTCAATTTATTACTCTTTGTTTTTATATTATCATGTTTACTTGGTTTATAATGTTTACATATTCTAAACAAATCTGGTGCGGGCAACACACGACTTTCACTTGCCTCCGTTTTTAAAATCGATTAAAGAATTTTCAAATACAGTTAGAGATAAAAATGACTGAATCCATTAAAGAATTAATTAAATTGTATTTCTATAGCAACATGTGTTTAAAAAAAAAACTATTATATTATTATCTAAAATAATCAGTTAGTTATACCGGCTTTTTATCACTCTTTATGAACTTTTACAAGCTTGGGTATAAGATAATATATTTTCTAAAATATTCAGCTTTCCAACGGTATATTGCACGTGTATATTACTGTTCTTATTTTCAAAAAACAAAAAATCTGGTGCGCGCAACACACGACTATTACTTACCTCCGTTGATAAAACATTTTAAGAATTTTATATACATTTAAAGATACAAATAAATTGTTAAAGAATTAATTATTTTGAATTTCAAAAGAAACATGTGTTTTATGAAATAATCTATTATCTTATTACTTGCAACAGTCAGTCAGTTTTATCGGCTTTTCATCACTCTCCATTAACCTTTAAAATTCCGTGTATTAGATAATATTTTTTTCAAAATCTTTAGCTATCCAACGGTATATTATACATCTATATTACTATTCTTGTGTTCAAAAACAAAAATTTCATATAAAAATATGTTTGCACTTTTCTCCTTTAGTTGTTATCAAATTTGCCCAACTTACATATTTAGCCGTTATTTATCACTGCTAATAAGATGATGTTCCATTTTTTTTTTTAAATCTACAAAATTAAAGGTACTTTAGAGGAAGAAAATTTAAAATATCGCCATTTACGCCGTCATACTATTTCAATCACAATGAAACCTGCATGATATTAAAGCCCATCAAATTTTACATCGATATACGGAGTTTCATCAAAATCATTAGAGCCGTTTTTGGGAAAATCGTAAAAAGATGCTAAATGCATGGTATAAAGTAGATCTTCCGATCAGCCGATTTTGATGAAAAAGATTCTGTAACATCTCGAACGTATAATTGTCCTAAATATGAAATTTCAGTTTCCTAGGACTTATGGTTTTTGCCGGGAGTTACCATAAACACACACAGACCTTTTTGCAAGACAAGGTTATCTAGACTCAGGGGACCCTAAAATGTATATTCCGTTGAAAACTGGAATTTGAAAATTTTCACGATCGCAATACTTTCCCTTACTATATATTTCGTATATAGGTAAGTGAAAGTAAAAATTGCATTAAAAAATGTTTTTTCAGTTTCCTCCTTAAATTGTTTATCAAATTCGCTCAACTGGCATATTCAGATGTTAATTATCAACATTAACAAGATAATATGGTTATTTTTATAGAATCTACAATATTAAAGGTACTTTAGAGGAAGAAAATTTCAAATATAGACATTTAAGTCCTGTCAAACTATCCCAATCAGAATGATGTTAAAGCCCATTATATTTTACATAGATGTAGAGAGTTTAATTAAAAACGGCTCCAACGTTTTCGAGAAAATCGTAAAAAGGTGCAAAATGTATGGTATAAAGTGGCTCTTCTGGTAAACTGATTTCGATGAAAAAGTTTTAGTAACATCTCGGACATATATTTGTCTTAAATATGAAATTTCAGTTTCATAGAGCTTTTCGTTAACGCGCAGGAGTTAGCACACACACACAGGCCTTTTGCGGGATTTGGTTATTTGGACTTAAAAAACCTTAAAACGCGTATTTCCGTTAAAAACTGAAATTCGAAAATTTTCAAGATCACAATACTTTCCCTTACTAAATATTAGGTTTCATTTCGAATGAAATAATATTCAAAGAGTTTTTTCTAGTAACCATCACTTAGCTGGTCAAAACAGTTGTCTTCTATAATCTATTTAGTACTGATTAATTTATAATTTGAATGAATATGATATCCAACAGACAGAGAAAATACCAAAAATATTTTTTAATACTATTATGGAGTTTATGAATATAAAATGAGAAATGTAGACGTATAATATACCGTTGGAAAGCTAATGATTTTAGAAAAAATATTATCTGATCCACAGAACTGTAAATGTTAATGAAGAGTGATGAAAAACCGATAAAACCAACTTGTAGGCAATAATATAATAGATTATTTAATAAAACACAGGTTTCTTTCTATTTAAATTCAATTTAATTAATTCATTAACAATTTGTTTTCATTTCTAAATGTATGTGAAAATTCATAAATTAATTTTTACAACGGAGGTAAGTTTAAGTCGTGTGTTGCGCGCACCAGTTTTTTTTTTTTTCGTGTTGCATTCTCTTCCAATTAGACACAACTGTTATAGTTCTTCTAAATTTTACTTTTCTACCTTCAATTAGGACAGGGTTCTTTAACGAGAACCTGAAATCGCACATGCTCGGGGCCACCATTTTATGTTCCCTCCGAATGCCGGCATAGCCAATGATTTTTTATTCCCTTTAGAAAATTCTTTGGCGACCTTGGGCATAGAAGGTTTTTATGCTAGCCCCTACACTACAGGTGAACCCTGTCAGTGATAGTGATCAGGGACTACAAGGCTAAAAAACAAACGAAAATCAGTAAAAGTATAGCTAAAGAAAATAAATTAAGAGAACAGGCCATCCATTACTCTGGCTGTGGTGTTTATTCAAACCTGGGACCTAGAAATTAATTGCAGAGTGCTCTTATCACTGGACCTTAACATTCCTATTTTAGTTCGTATTACTAATTTTCACTTTTCACTGAGATTAAATGTTTTCATTTAATTTTATTATATTTATCCATGAAAATTTCTCAATCTCTCTGATAGACCCCATTCCGGGATGATCTATCACTGCCTGTCTTTTCCTTCTGCCTCTTCTTTGTAAGTCTCCCATGCTCTCTGTCCACTGGTAGAAGCATCTCTTACTTTCCTTTGGTAAAATTTAGTCCAGGGTGAGGGTACCGTCTTTTTGTAGGCCCTGGCTCGATGGAGAGTTGTCCTCATACCCTTCCTAAGTTCCACACACACCCTGGGAACTTGATCTCCAAAAACTAATCAAGCTGTTAAAAGCACAGCTGCAATTTGACGGCTTCTTTTCCAAAAGAATATAGGTTATTTGGATATTACAACAAATATTATATAATTTAATAAAGAACTACTCACAGATATTATTTAAAAGGTTCTTGGTAACCTCTTGTGAAAGGAAGGTTTCCTACAGCTCTGGGTAATCCTAGTTGTCAACTGCCAACCTTATGTTTTTTTTTATATTTCCAGTTAGCAGGGAGCTGTTCAACATTACAATTATTTATAACTTTGTTTAATTATATATTTAATTATAACTTCTTTAACGCATAGAAATATTACTGATAAAGATAAATTTTGGCTTTCATTTATATCCTCTTTAAATATTGTGAGTGCAAAATAAACTTGTAATCCAGTCTTCTAGTTGATAATAATGAAGTTTAGATTCAATACCTAGACATTTGTCCATCAAGATATTTAGTATTCCTTAATCTGTGCCTTAATTGGATAAAACTGTTAACATCCTATATTTATACTAATCAATTAACAATTAATAGACTTTTATGAGTTTTACAGTAAGGTTAGAAGTGAAGTGTGAACATGAGTATCTCACTTTAACCTGTGATGCTGGTGAGATCATTAACATTATGGATGCAGAATATGGGAGAAATGATAAGATCTCCTGTGCTTCTTACCCTTCATTTAATTCCTCACAATGCTCGAATCGCGATGACACTCTTTATAGAGTAAAACAGAGGTAAAAACAACAAATAAATGTGTTGCATTATAATATCAAATAAAAAATATCATTATATAACTGAACTGTATCAAAATCAAAATGTAATCCTAGAAAAACTAATTGTAACATTAGAATTACTGTTAGTATTTTTCAATCTATTTCGGTTGGGCTAGACACTGTATATAAAGTAGTTTAATTCTGTAGTACATGTAAGAAATGAGACTGTTTCTTAAAATTATGTTTTAATTATTCAAAAAAAATAAGTAAATAACTTATTTTTACAGTTAGTTTTCATTTCAATTATTTTTTTTTTAATTTTTTAAATATTTGATTGATATTTACAACTGTACATACATATATACAACAAGTATAAGGGCTAATGACATTTTTTTTTTTTTTTAATTATTTATTTCTTTCATATATTTTTTCACTCTAAGCATCAATGAGAGAAATTTTAGAATTGTACTTGTCGATAGTTTAACTTTTTAACTAATTTTTATCATCCCAGTCATATTTTAATGAAAGGCAGAAGATGAAGCACTTAATGTTTAAGGTTGTGTCGAACAAGTAGTTTACTAAAGTTTTTCAAGATTTTTGGAATGTCTTGCAGGTGTCCCCCAAGGTTCGGTTCTTGGACTTATTTTTTTTCTAGCATACATATATCATTGTCAAAATCCTCATATACTATGAGATGCATATCTTAGCAGATTATGAGGTCATTTATGGCTCTGTCTTGCCTGGAAAAGTAGTGGCAGGTATACCCTAACCACGAGAAATCTCTTTGGATGCTTACTTTTGAGACAGCTGCAAAAGGATGGTGTGCTGCTTTTTGAGATGAATTAGAATTAACTCAAAATCTGAGAAGGTTAGAGTCCTGTTGGGATAGATAGAAACTCCCATCATGGTGTGACTGTCCCGGTTTTGTTGGAGTGGGTTCACATTGTCATTTATTTTTGAGGTATAATTATTTTTCGACAAGCTTGGACAAAAAAGAAATATTTTTTTGGCTAATCCTATAATACTACTTTCTGACTGATTTCTCACATGTGACTCATTTCTTTGATTTTTCATTATTTCACTGACAATTAAATTAATAAAATCATTTACTTTAATCATTATCTACTTTCTTTTTTTTTTAACTTATTATGAACCAGAAGAGCTGCATTTGTTTTGATGCATTTCAAAGAAAAACATATTTTTCTTTTATTTCTAACAAATACTTTTTTTTTTTTTTTCAGATGTCACAATAAGCGGAAATGTTGTATTCGATCTTCAAATGATGAGTTTGGTGATCCTTGCCCAAATATTATCAAATATTTAAAAGTCAGATATGCCTGTAAGCCAGGTGGGATCACTCTAAATCATAAATCTTATGTTTATTAAAAAACCTATTTGTATTTAGTTTATACCAGCAAAACTTTATACCATATCTAAAACTATTGTCTAAAATACCTTTTCCTATATTGACTTTTTTCAAGTTTTAAATTAAGCTACGAGTTTTAATTTGTTCAAATACTTGGATTTGTGAGAATTTTAGTTGGATGAAATTGATTTTAGATAAGGAAAGGTTTTCAGGTCATATCATTGAAATAGACTTAATGATTTCAGCACCGATGAAGTTAATCCACTAATAATTCTCCAATCAACAACTTTTCATCAGTTTTATAATTTAAAAAAATAATAAAAAAAAGACATGATGAGGTATAATGACATCACAACCAGAAAATGAGTTAAAATTAGTTTAATTCACCAATTTTTTCCCAGGTGAACTCCTTTCCCACACACAGACTTGCCTTAGTGGGTAGTGAAAAAAAAAAAAATATATATCTATATATATATATATTTATTTTATTTTTTTTTTTTTAAAGTATTACTCAAAATGAAAAAGCAAGAAGCACTATCTTTAAATTTAAACTATTTAATGGTTTTGACTAAGAATAATAAATAACTCCTAGGAAAAAAAGAAATTAATTATTACTGGAAGGAATTAGTCCGGGTGGCGGTCATTAAATAAAACAACTAAATAGTTTCAACTATTTATTGTTTGCCAACGTTTCAACCCCCTTTGTGGGTCATCATCAGGGTGCATGATGGGTGAATGGAAACTATAACTTATAATTTATAACTTATAATTTATAACTTATAATTTATAACTTGTATATATATATATATATATATATATATATATATATATATATATATATATATATATTTAAATCTTATATGATAAATTGAATAAATATATTTATAACATAATATAATTATTTCACAAATAATTTATAACTTATATATATAAATATATATATATATAATATATATATATATATATATTTAAATCTTATATGATAAATTGAATAAATATATTTATAACATAATATAATTATTTCACAAAATAATTTATAGTTATATATATATATGTATATATATATATATATATATATATATATATATATATATATATATATATATATATATATATATATATGTAAATCTTATATGATAAATTGAATAAATATATTTATAACATAATATATTAATATATATTCAGTTTCAGTTATATATATTCAGTTTCCATTCACCCATCATGCGCCCTGATGATGACTCACAAAGGGGGTCGAAACGTTGGCAAACAATAAATAGTTGAAACTATTTAGTTGTTTCATTTAATGACCGCCACCCGGACTAATTCCTTCCAGTAATTCTCAACGGTCAATTAATTACATCCACAAATTAATTATTAATTCAAAATTTTACAATTCCTTTGTCATTTTTAGGAATATCTACTTGTACTGAATGGGTATGTCTAGTGTTAGATAAAGAGCAACACTTTCCGTTTTTGATATGTTATTTTTATTTTATATGGAAGTTTTATTTCAGCTAATTACTTTGGTTTAGTTATTTATTTTTGCCATTTTATTATGTCTTACTAAGTTGTTTTGTTCCTCCCAATGCTAATATTCTTTTAAATGCTAAGTAAACTCAAGTTCAACATTACATGTCTGCATTCATTGATAATTTGATCGTAATATATTTATGTTTTATTTTTACATATTAGAATAAATGAAAAGAAAATATTTCCTTTTGTTAAAAGTTATTTGCTACTTCTTGGGTCTAAATAGCAAAAAGAAAACACTCCATTGATAGGAGTAACTCAATATTATCTAAGTTATTCAATAAATACATAATTATTAATCCCAGTTAAAATTGCTTACATTAATCTCAATTTTCATTAATATTATTTTTTAATTGATTTCTTATTTTTGGTGGTTAATCATAGTTCCAAGATTAATAAATTTCATTTAATATCATTAACCCGCCATAGTTCCTCAGAATAGATAGGTTCCAGATATTCCATCTCTATCTTGAAAAATAAAAAAAATCCTTATCTTCTTGCTTCCCCCATCTCCGCTTAGTTTTAAAAAATGTCAGAAAATTAAAAAAAACTTTAATACCAAACTTATAGATCACATCCCTTTCCAATAAAAGTCAAATTTAGTTTACCACATTTTATGTTATTCTCCAAATCATAATTGCTGTTATATAGGCAAAACCCAAAATTATTTGAAAAAAAAATTATTATTATTTAATAATATATTTGTAATAATTATAAATATATTTGTATATAAATATAATTTGTATAAATATATTTGTAATAATTATAAATATAAATATAATTTGTATAAATATATTTGTAGTAATTATAAATTATTAAATTTTTATTATTAACACAAATATATTATCTTTATCCGTACTCGTTTTCCTAAAAATTATCTGAACATGCTATATCCCTCGGACATAATTTTGATTTTGACAACCCTGACATCCTTGCCACCATACCTAAATATAAAAAAATATCTATTTAGTTCTAAATTTGATCTCATAGTTATCACCATTTTATTATTTTTCATGTTATTATTATTTGTATTAAAAAAAATATTTCTGTATCTCTGTAATATTTTAATTTCATTGTCACTACATTCATAATTGTTCATTGTCATATTATACTGATATGTATATCTTTTTGCAGCCCTATTGATGGCTCACAAGTTTGAGCCGAAAGTTAAATTAAAATATTTTTCACATGTCTGACCCCTGAATATTTCTACCTTTAAACATTTCATTTAAATTTTTTTTCTCTCTTTATATCTTTATTTACACCTGTCAGAAGATGTCTGATAATCAGCAAATGTGTTGGACAAATGTAAGATCTGACATGGTAGGCATGGGGAAGTAAAATGCCCAGCAGCACCCCTTCCAAGGCTTTAATTTAGCAGAGGAGGTCCCTCATCCAGCTTCGTTTTAGCCTTCTTCTTACCGGCATTTCAGCTACTGACATGTCGTTAATCAGTCTTGTGTCGATTTAAGATAAAAAAACCAATTAGCTAAATAAATAGTTCTATATTTCACTGAGTATGCTTCTCTATGATTTGATTTTATTTATTTTGTGATTTATATGTTTTTCAGTGCAATTTTCAATAAGGGAATCGGTAACTCTGTGTGAGTCCAACTCCAAGCAAATCAATTGTCCAAAAGGGACATCAATAATGATAACTGATGCTTTATATGGAAGAAATGACAATACTACATGTTGCTGCCGTCTCATGAACAACACCCAATGCCTAGCAAAGAATTCAATAGATATAGTCAGTGCACGGTAAGCATCAACATACATATTTAGAAATACACACTATGTTTATTAAATATGAAACATGATTTATTAGTTGTAGGGGTGGTTGTACCATATAAATTGTGAAGTTATGTATTTTGTAATCTATAATCTAGAGCACTTAATACAATGAAAATTTATTAAGTATACTCTTATTTACTATTATTTTATTTACTCTCATGGTTTTTACTTTCACTTACTATATATAGGAAAGGAAAGTATTGCGCTCGTGAAATTTTTCTAATTCCATGTCAATCACTATTATAGAAGAGTATATTAGAATATGATCATATCAATTGGAACAATCTCTTCTTGTTTTTGTTCATATGCATTTATTTATTCATACATGTCAACAACCAATCTTTATAACGTTTCGAGGCTTCACATGCCTCATCTTCAGATATTCAATGTTATCTAAAATATAATTTTACAAATATTTCAACCAATTATATACATATTAAGAATATATTATTTATAAATTAGAAATAATTTATATTTTAAACTATTTACATTATGTATAAAATTTTATATATACTTACATCCATTTCCATATTTTTACTCATTATAGGTCATTAAACAATATATTTCATTCACAATATTTATACTTGCTTCCTTATGTTCATTTAAAATTATTTCTAATTCCACTTTTAATGTTCTTCTTGCTCTTTTCATATGGTGTTCCATTTCCATATTAATATTTTATATCAATCACTATTATAGAAGAGTATATTAGAATATGATCATATCAATTGGAACAATCTCTTCTTGTTTTTGTTCATATGCATTTATTTATTCATACATGTCAACAACCAATCTTTATAACGTTTCGAGGCTTCACATGCCTCATCTTCAGATATTCAATGTTATCTAAAATATAATTGTACAAATATTTAATGCATATGCATTTATTTATACGTTGTATAAATAAATGCATATGAACAAATCAAGAAGAGATTGTTCCAATTGATATGATCATATTCTAATTCCAGTTCTCGACGGAAATACACGTTTTAGGGTCTTCTGAGCCCAAATGACCAAGTCCTGAAAAAAAGTCTGTGTCCGTGTGTGGTAACTCCCGGGCGGAAACGAAAAGTCCTATGAAACTGAAATTTCATATTTAAGACAACTATACGCCTGAGATGTTACCAAACCTTTTTCATCAAAATCGGCTAAAAAGAAGAGCCACTTTTTACCATGCATATTGAACCTCTTAAGATTTTCTCAAAAACGGTTCTAGACGATTTTGATTAAACTCGCTTTATCGATGTGAAATTTAATGGGCTTTAACATCATGTAGGTTTCATTCTGATTAAAATAGTCTGAAAGGGCTTAAATGCCGATATTTTAAATTTTCTTTCTCTAAAGTACCTTAAATTTTGTAGATTTTATAAAAATAACTATATTATCTTGTTACCACTGATGAAAAACAGGTAAATATATAAATTGAATAAATTTGATAAACAACTAATGGAAAAAACTGAAATAATATCTTTTTAATGCAATTTTTTTGTTTTTGGACATAAGAACAGTAATATACATGTCTAATATACTGTTGGAAAGCTAAAGATTTTAGAAAAAAATATTATCTGATACACAAGCTTGTAAAAGTTAATACAGAATGTTAAAGAGCCGATAAAATTAACTGATTATTTTATATGATAATATAATTGATTTTTTAATAAAACATAGGTTTCTATTGAAATTCAATTTAATTAATTCTTTAATAATTCATTTTTATCTCTATATGTATTTAAAAATTCTTAAATTGATATTAACAACAGAGGTACGTGAAAGTGGTGTGTTGCGCGCACCAGATATTTTAATAATGTTCCATCTATTTTATGCCTTTGTCTACAAGCACAATCCATTAAATGCAACAAGAAACAAAAACTTCACTTTTCAACTTCAATTTCACCTTGCAATTTTTTTTTTGAGTTGCTGTAGATATTATCTCTTAAAATTATTTCTTTGTGACATTACTATTATGAAAAGTATCATACATTTGAGTTATATTACAGTGGTTAACAAAAAACAAAGAAATTACACTTATCATTATCATATTGTAAATGTTGATTTATCTATATGATGTTGAGGTTACCTGTAGTATAGTGGTGAGCACAACAGTTTGTTATACCCAAGTACCAGTGGTCCAAACCCGATAGATGGTTCTGGGATTTTTTAAAGGAAGAAAAAATCCTTGGTTATATTGTCCGTTGGAGGGGACATAAATGGAGGTACTTGTTATACCTCTTTATAAAAGGTGTGTGGTGGCAGCGCCACTGTGTTATAATTGTAAGTCTGTCTATAGCATGCTGGGAGTGATGTCATTTTACCGTAGTGTAAGAGATGAATAAACAATTTATAACTATTCATATTGTTTCCATTTGTGTTTCAACCTCAAACTAAAAGTCAAAAGTCCTGAGCCTGTGTAATGTCAAGTACTCTTTAAATATCTCATCCTAATTAAACCTGGATAGCCAAAGTGTAGGACCCCCACTCTAGCATATTCCATTTAAATGAATAAACAAAAGCAGCTATATACTGTTATAATTGACTAATATCTTGTTTTTTCTAAACAACATCAGAACATATGTAACAGAATAGTATTTATCGCCTTTACCTGATCATTATATTTATATGTTCTGTAATCTGTTTTAGGTGTGATTATAAACAAAGCTGTACTCTAGAAGCAAAGAACGAAGTTTTTGGGGACCCTTGTTATGGCACGATAAAATACCTAAAAGTTGATTATCTATGCCTTCCAGGTATATGCTAATTTAAAAATAAAAAGTTCATATCCACTACTGATAAAAATCAGTAGTAAACATTTTTAAAAAAAAGTTCATTAACGAGTGGACTGATATTCGTACAATTTAAGTAATGTGTGCCATGGAGTATTTATATGGAGTTCAGATGGTAATAAAAACATAAATATTAGAATATGTGAACTAAGTTAATAAAATAAAATGCAAGTATAACAATAAGGAAAAAAATCTTTTTTTTTTTTTTTATAAGTATAACTTAAACAATATATTTTTAATGGACATTTGTATCTAAGTTAGTTAACAATTAAAATTGACAATTGGTTTAATATCCATGAATGTTAGTCACAATGGCAATACTAATTACTAGGGGTACTCACTACGTTTGCTATATCATGCTATTTGTGTTATTTTGCTAAACCCGTCGAGTTCCTACAGTTATTTCCTGTATAAAATTGATGGGTTTAGCACAAATAGCATGCTATAGCAAACGTAGTGAGTACCCCTATTATAATACTAATTTGATTGTCTTTTGACAAATTAAAATAAAAACTAATTACATAAATAATTGATAATAAGATCCTACACTTGCATTTAGATTTGTTTCAACTTTTCAGGTTTCTTTTATATTATTAATGACTTAGTTTTTGATCTACAATAACATCCTCATTTTCCTTGTTTCTTCACTAGCACCATTATTATATTATGGCTGGCATAGTTTTTGAAAAATTGTGAGTTTATATCAAACTATTTTTAATTTTTTTTTATTTCTTCAATATTAAGGTTAAATATTAAACAAATTAAATTTTAAAATGAGAAGAAAAAAATGAGTCCTTGATAAAATCCCAGAAGTTGTAATAAATCTATAGATGAGGCAGATATAATCTTTTCTATAGAAGAAATATTTTTTTTTTTTTTTTTAAACATATTTATTGATATCTACAACTGTATTTAAAAAAAAATACATCAAGTAAATGTGATGGTTATATAGAAAATGGTCATGAAATACATGTAGAGCCACTACCCAGTGGCAGCACTCTAAAAATATTCTAAACTAGAAGGTCTCGTGGCTATCTTCTTTTCAGACGCCTCGGAGGATTATCAGGGATCGATGAGGAAGCAAGGATTGAAACTAAAGGATTGTAGTGGGAATGGAGTTTGTCATGGAAGCAATGGTACCTGGTTCGGGCTAGGCCAGCGACATATGGAATATTAAGGTCTTTATGGATGAGTTTGTTTGTGACGAAATAAGGAGCATTGAGGATTTTACGAAGGATTTTGGATTGTAAGGATTGGATACGAGATGAGTTCGATGGTTTAGTAGAGCCCCTTAGCTATATCGGTCTGATAATGGTCATATAAATAAGTCTTTTATAATTAAGAGGAAGGTTGGAGCATTTGTCCAGTAAGTGTTGAAGTAGTCGAAAACGTTGGGCAGTTTCTTGTCGTTTCAGTCTTGTATGGGGATTCCAAGTTAAGCGTTTATCAAGGTGGAGTCCTAGGTATCAAATCTGTTCAACAGGGGCTAGCGGAGTGTCATTAAAGGATACTGTAGGGCAGGATGTCATTGGTTTACGACGAAGGGTAAAGGTTATCTGGTGGGACTTGTTATAATTAATTTTAATCCTCCCTTTCTGGCACCATACTTCAAGGTCTCGGATGTGGGATTGAAGAGTGTGGGAGGCTGTAACAGGATCATTATCTACTGATAGCACACACGTGTCATCAGCATAGGTAGAAAGGAAAGTGTTTGGATGGGTTGGGATATCAGCTGTATAGACTGTATAAAGAACGGGCCCCATGATGCTGCCTTGAGGAACACCAGCAGATTGAGAAAAAATGGAGGAATAGGAACTATTGTGGTTTATTTTAAAAGATCTATCAGCGAGGTAGGACTGGATAATAAGAAAATAGGTAGGAGGTAGAAATAGACGGAGCTTGTAAAGCAATCCCGGGTGCCAGAAGAAATATTACATTAAAAAATGTCAACCTTAATTATTAATAATGTTAAATTTCGGCCTAGCACTTTTTTAACAATCAGTTCAACCATTAGAATTCTTTCACTGACATATTACTAATGCTGTATACTATTAAAAAAGCAATCAGAATGGCCCCATTTAAAATGGTATCTTTTTCTATACCCTTGAAAAGTGTTTAAATTATGAAAATCAATCAGATTTGTTTTTAAAATAAAAATCCTTCAAGGAAAGAAAATATTAATTATTAATGGTTATTTGGCAACTAAATAAGAAATAATTGATTTCAATTGAAATTGCAATTTTCAACTTTAAAAATATTTAACAATTAAAAAATTGTTATTTAATATTAATTAAAATGTATGAAAAAATAATTAACTAATGCCCAGGTCTACTAATAGTTCTTATGGTGTTTTGTTCTTTTCCATTTCATAAAAATTTGTCTCAAGTTTTCAGAAGAAAATCCTAATTGACTCCATATTAGTTGGTAGATTTCAGATATTAAAAAATTATAAGTAATACAAAACATTTATATAAAATAGTAAGCGAGGGAAGCTAACATTTGGTTGGTTTAGGTTTTAACCATTGGATTATTTTGCCAGCTCCACATGCACAGTGCTTTGTGGGGTATGTATTTGAGAAGAAAAGACCATGGAAAGAGAATTTCTTAGCATCAAAAGAGCACTGTGCATGTGCAGCTAGCAAAATAGGAACCTTATTCCATGTGATTATTCCAGGCAAAGTTCTGCATGTAAGAAATTGTGAAGGAGACAATATCAGGCTAGAATGCGAAAAAAATTCATTTATTCAAGTTATTGATGCACATTATGGCAGAGCACATCCATTTATATGCCTGAGTAGTAAACAGCCTGTTTTGAAAAACTGTGGCAGTACAGATATAACAAGTTCAGTAAAAGAAAGGTATGATCATCCCTATAAAAGTTGAAAATTCTTTAAGAAATAATTATGATTAATTATAGTTTTATGATATTGAGTAAATTTCAAGTGCATGTGTATTGAGGTTTTATGCAGTAAGCTTTTCTCGGCATCATACAGTCAATTATCAAAATTTGGCACCATTATTTATAAACTTTTAATCATTTTGGTTTATTATTTTGATAAAAAATCTTTTTAATCAACCATAAAAATTTAACCAATCCTACTTTTATAAATACTTCTACTCTTATAACATTAATCAAAATAATATTTTAACAAACACTTTATATTTTGTATACAAACATTATCCATTTTGATGTAAACTATTTTAAAATAACAAGCCATTGTGTGATAATTTGCATTTTCATTCCTGCATTAGAATAAATTATTCCTTTTCATTATACATTAAAACAAAATATAGATTCATATAATTATTGATTCCAGGTTACTAATATCATTTTAACTTGTATACTTTTATTTTATTTTTACTCTAAATATAATAAAATATATTTACCTTGCATTAATTTACTTACCTATTCTGTAAGTGTACTGTTTAAACCATTGTTTTTGTTATCAAAATTATTTACATTGACTAGCAAGTGTTTTGTTTGATTGGAAAATGAAAAATATCTAATTTGTCTTATATATTTTTGAATTTAAACTCAGCCACAAATGCAGTCACAATTAATTTTTATTTGTATTAATATTTGTTTTCCAGGTGTCAAGGTGCAAGTGGGTGTTCTTTTTCTGCTTCAAATGAACTTTTTGGTGATCCCTGTTTTGGCTATACCAAATACTTGGATGTTGAATATAGCTGTAATAGTAAGTCAAACATTATATAACAAAATATAACCATTAAACCTCTTTACTTTTCAATTAATATCAGCAATAAAATTTTTAAATAAAAAAAAGAATGAGAAATGGATAATAAAAATAGGAATGCATAAAAAGTGGCATAAATAGTTTAGAAGTGTTGTTTCATTTGAAAATAAAAAATTGGTTTATTAAAATTTTTATATAAAAATTTGTATGAAAAAATGAAAAATTTTCACGTGTTGTGTTGGTTTAAGTACTCAAGTTATTGGCAATAAAAATAAAAATTCGATGGTTTTCAAGTGGGTCATCAAAATGTGAATTCTGTACCTTTTGATTTGTTGTGATATAATCACATTTTCTGTAGCAGTTAATGATTTTTTAGCAAGCCTTGATAAACTCAACCTGTACTGTTGAAATTGCATAATCATCTGTGTAAATGTTGCGGATTTTGCAATTATTTCAAGTGTAAACTTAGGTTTAGCAGAGGAGAGAGATATACTTTATTAAAGGCGATGCTGCCAACTTAATTGGGTTGCTATTTACACTGCTTACTTTTTTTTCCTTATTGGACAATTTTTAGTAATAATATAATATAAATCTTAACATACAATAAACCAAAATAAAAAAATAAATAGAATAATATCTTTTTTTCCTTTAACTTTTTTTTTATTTATCTCCTTTTAATCTTTTTTTTTTTTTTTTTGGCTTTCCTTTTCTCGCTCATTTCTCATAATAATTCAAATATATATATATATATATATATATATATATATATATATATATATATATATATATAATTAAATATATTAATAATAATCATAAGACATATCAACTATCAGCAACTATACCAAACTCCGCTTCAATATCGAATCTCTAGTATATATAATAAAAATAACAAAGTAAGATAAAATAATAATGATAATACTAACAAAATAAAACATTATTAGATTAAAATATAAATATAAATAAAAACATGCACACCCATGTCCTTCCAGCGATCCCTGTTTTACCTATGAGTAACTGTGACCGCTATGAGTAAATGTGGTGGTGTATAGCTCTCAGGGAATCAAGCACTATATTTTCTGCTATCCTTGCTATGTCCCTGACATTCGACACCTATATCCTCCATGAAGCTCCTTGTTGAACTAGGTACAGTTCCTCGGGCTATTAACCATAAGCCTATCACGTTGAAGTGTCTCTCGCTGAAGGTTTCAGAACTTTTCCTTGAGGAAAGGGATACATGTTTTGTGGATTTCTCTCTTTTCCATTTCCGCTTTATTTGCCTGTTCAATGTCATTGGATTTGTATCTCATGGAGGGATCCAGAATAGCTGAATCTCCGGTCTTAGGGAATGCCACGATACCAGCATATCCACTCTGTATACTTTCTCGAAGCAGGCAAAATCTTTTTCTTTAAGAAGCCTCATTAACTCATGCTTCACTCTGTGATGTTGGCGAGTTGTGACGTGAGGAATTGTTGAGGCATTTCACCAGCATGTGAGCTGGTCATTGTGGCTCTCTGTTGCATTTGCGACAGAGGGACCCAATGTCTCTAACCTGTCCGCTGACACCTGGGACTGCACGCAGGGGCGTATGTAATGAAAAGTTGAAACAAATAATTTACGAGTTCAAGTCTAGATGCTGGGGGAATTTTATCTTGGCATTTATCCCCCGCACTCATCCCCCCGCCCGAGAAATCCCCGTATAGCCTTCAAAGGGGAGGTAGGGGTGAACAAAAAAAAAAAAAAAAAATAGGTAACAATCTTATTCATATTTTCGTTTAACTTTGACACCGAATCCCCATTAAAATGTAGCTCTCCCGAGAATGAGCATCCTAAATACTTTATATTCTTCAGAGTTTTGATGCTATCTCCATTCTCAAGGGAGAGTGTCCTTGCTTCCAGTTCTCCTTTATTCAGCACATTTCTCACACTTTTAAGTGGATTTATTCCCAATCCAATCTCTGCAAAGATTCTTAACACGCTGTTTATTACCCTTTTTGCAGCACCCTTGTCATGTGCCGAGACAGCCTGATTATCCGAAAAACCTGTAAGCACCACACTATCTTGGCGACTTTTTAACTTATGGCCAAATTGTATGAAAATTTCTCATCGCACAGGTTGCGGTATAAATGATCAATAGCCAGATTGAATAGCGACAATGACAGGTGACCATCTTGTGGAACTCCACGTAGAACATTGATGGGGCTTGTAGTGTGAGTTCCTATGCTGATTTTAATTTTATTAGTGCATATGAGAGCTGATATCAAGTTTTTTAGATCTGGTGATAAGCCTCTTGCCTCTGATGAGTTGGTAATATGAGCATGTCCAACATTGTCGAAAACACCGACAACGTCGAAAAAGACTACTGCGCAATTACTTTAGTTATTTTTGTCATCTTTCAATATTGTATCTATAATTCTCAACTTGACGTGCGTTCCCAGTAGACCCTTAAGGGTTAACCTTTTTGATTCCTACTGAAGGTGACCTGCTTCTTAAGTTCGTGGTCCAGAACCTTTTCTATTATTCGGCCCACAATTGAACAGATTGTGATAGGCCTCCAGGAAGAGATGTTCGTTGCCTCTCCTTTGCCTTTATTTATTAGAAATTTGTGCCCTTGCCTAAGTAGTTCTGGTACGTAGGCCACTTTCAACATTATCTCCGCAATCATTTTAATTATGTGAGACACATCAAAATAGCCTCCCTGGATGTTTCTTAGCGATATGGGCTCTGAGACCACGTTCACCCTTAAAAGAAAGCCCACAGAGGGGACATACTTTGTTATCTGGGCATGGACCTTTATCTTTCTGCTCAACAGCCACCTCCGCGACTCTCGGTTGAAACTTCGGTTTTCCAGGGAAACAAATCATCAATAGATACTGCTTTTCTCAGTATCAAACCTTCTGTGTCTGGCCATTCTACTTGAATAAATTCCTTTTCTTTTTCTTCCCGCAGTCAGTCGCAACAAACATCACGGAGGCAACCACTGCCTCTAGAAAAGGTCCCCCAGTTCTCAGAAATCATACCATCTGACCAATTTCTATTTTCTTTTTGGACATAATAAACAATTTAAAATTTGTATGCCTTATACGAAGCTACAAACACCACATTCACTTTTGATAATAATAAAATGGTTAAATAATGAATTATTAAATGAAATCGTAATAGAAAGGACATGCATATAGATACAAATAAATATTTAAAATGTAAGAAACTAATCCTAATATCACAGTTAAATAGTTAATTATATATATATATATATATATATATATATATATATATATATATATATATATATATATATATATATAATTGAAAATTATATATCATAAAAAATAAATAAATACTTTAAGAAATAATAAATAGTTAAAAAGTTATTAAAGAAGTCAATGATTTTCATTACTTTAAATCAGGAAATGTCAGTAAGTATTGAGATAAAATGTATTAAAATTGTATTAAGTTAAAAATTAAATAAATATTATATGCTAACTGTAAATATAGGAAAATTATAAAGTCCAATTTTATTAAATAAAAAGAAGACAAAAACAAGAAATAAAAAAAACACAATAAAATACTAATAATTCTGTAATAGAAATATAATAATACTATGAAATGTTTGATGCTACAGATTTTCGCTGTTAGAGATCGGAAATGGCTACTTTTAATGTTTTTTCTAAACTAAAAAAAATATATACTCATATTTAACTAATAATAATAATAATAATATTATCTAAGAGGCCTGGCTCATTGTTTACAAACAGTTGATGCAATGACTTTCCTAGATGATGATACGGGACGCAGCATGGTGGGAGAGTGCATGTGTGATGCACGGAGATGAAAGAACTGAGATAAATACGAATATTCTTCTGTGTATTATGATGGATATTTTGAACTTCATAGTTAAACTAGTTTTGTAGACTTTATTGAATGCTTTAGAATTTTTTTATTTATTTTTCAGATAATAATAATATATTATTTATTTTAATTGTAGTGTGTGAGTTAGAGAATCTATTGAAACACTCAAAAATGTTAAGGTTGTAAAGTTCTAAAATGGAATTCATTATTAATCGTAATGTTTTTCATTGTTTATTATGATAAACTCAATATTACTAGTTTACCAGATATTTCCAAATAACCTATTCCATTTCTATTTTTCAGAAATTTTCTATGTTTAGTCTCCAGGTATTAATGTTTTTATTTTAGATTTTTGTGATATTTCGATAATTTCTATAAACTTACTCATTTCACTTGTTTAGGTAAAGCTAATGAGATGGCTTGACTTCAACTCCAGAGGGAAGAAAAAGGTTATATAAACTATAAAAGTAAAATATTTACTCTATGTATTATTTTGATTTTTAAGATTGTAATAAAGATTGACTATCTTAAAATTTTGTTTTTAATTTTTTTTTATTTCATTTGATATTCATTAAACGCCAAGTGCTATAATAGGACACAGAAAATCCAATTTAATACTAGAGTTGAAAAATAATAGTCTTATATAGCATTTCCAAGTCAATTGTAATATTTTCCAAGTCAAATGTAACCCTTTCCATTTCAAATGTAAGCCTTTGCAAAGCAAATGTAACCTTTTCCATTTCAAAAGTTACCTTTTCCAATGCAATTGTAACCCTTTTCTTCAGTTCTAGCCTTAAATATTCTGTTTTTTTTTTTTTTTTTGTTGTTTTTTTTATTTACTGAAAAATTATTAGTTTAATTAAAATGATGGCTTTTATAATAATTTGGGCATATCCTATCGACATTTTGACAGTCTGACTCAAAAGTTCTCTATCCTATGCCAGCTGTCTTTTCTTTCTCCAATCGATTCCTCTCTTCTTGAAGACCTTTTTCACTACTTCCTCCCATGCTTTTCTTGGTCTTCCTTGCGGTCTCCTCCCCTCCACTCTAACCTCGTGAGTAGCCCTAGCTATTCTTCCTCAGCCATTCGCGAGATGTGTCCCAAACCACCTAAGCTGGTTTTCCTCAATAACATCTTCAGCTGGCCTCAGTTCCAGGTTCGCTCTTCTAGTTGAGTTTCTCACTCTATCCCTTCTTGTTTTCCCCTCAATTTTTCTTAGATAGCGCATTTCCATTGCTTGGATTTGGCTTTTAGGTTTGGTAGTGAGGGTCCAAGACTCACTTGCATACGTTAGATTATATTAGGGAGGAATGTGTTTTTGAAGACTACCTTCATAGTGGCCTTTGAAACTTCCTCCTTGTCAAGAAAACCTTTCCGAAGGGAGTAAAAGCATCTTCCGGCTGTTTTCAGCCTCTCTCGATGTCTTCACTGATCCGTCCGTATTCATTGAGGTGGGCCCCAAGGTACTTCCTACTTCCTTCTTACTCCCTACTAGGTACTTACTACCCAAGGTAAGTCCGCAACCTGTTCCAAACGAATTCCGTTCAGCCTAGCGATTCGATCCCCATGTTCTCTCCTTTTTCTGATCCTCATAAATTTGTTTTTGAGATATCTATTTCCATATTTATGGTCTTGAAGGATCTTCAGGTTAAACTGGAGGTTGCGACAATTTTGCAGAGAGAAATTATAAATATGACATAGTACCGGTATGAGGGATGGGAGGCTGGATTTTATTTGTTTTGCTGGAATATTGTCTGGTCCATAGTCATTAGTACGGGATTTCAAGATTGCAGTAAGTAGTCCGTCATAAGTCATGTGAGAAAAGAAGAAATTGTCTGGATTGAAGCTTTGGTTAGTAATATCAGAAGTTGTCGAAGAATTAGGAGCTGAGGATATAAAATGGTAATTGAGATCGTCAGGCGAGACTTGGATGGAACTAAGGTTATTGGGTTTAGGAAAGGACAATTTTTGAAAGATTTTTTATTTAGATTTAATATCAGGAGCATCGGAAAGGACAGAATAGATATGATGGAATTTAGCACGTCGCACTGCGCATTGGGTTTTATTACGGAGATCCTTGAAAGACTCATAATCTTCTTGCAAACGAGTGTGTCGAACTTTATGCCTTGCCGCTTCCCTTCTCTTCATCATATCCTTTATTTCGGGGATGAGCTAAGGTGCAGTAGTACGGCGTAAGGTTCTGGTTTTCAGAGGAACATGGATGTCTAGTATGGATCGTAGGTTTGAGATGAGAGTGGAGACCATAATATCAATGGAGTTGTCGGAGTATATCGTGTCCCAGTGGATAGAGTCCAGATGAGGTTGAAGATATTCATAGGAAAGAAGGTCCAAATGACGGTATGATATGACTCTTGGGGTGAAGGATTTGACAGGTAGATCATAATAATATGGGTAAGGTCGTGTGATAATAAGAAAGGAACAGTATGCTGCGATAGAGAAATAATTTCTACAGGAGATTTAGAAATATGAAGGTCAAACCAGTTATCAGTATATGAGAGTGATAAGTCGGGTGATAAGGAACGAGATATAGATTGAGAGAGTATATTATATCGGTAAGGAAGGATTTGTCACTGGACTGAGATAACATGTTACAAATAACCCGAAATAATTATATTATTATTTGCTGAGACCAGTTGGACAAAAGAGGATTGGAAGAGGTCATCAAATGGAACACTAGGAGGTCGGTAGGCAACGGCATATAACAAGGGTGAGGAGATGGTTGAAATTTCAACAAACATATATTCTATGTGAGGAAAGGGATTAGGAGGAGATTTCAATAGGATTTTGGCTTTCAGGCTGTCATGAATATACAGCCTGACTCCACCTCCCATGCGATCAGATCAATCATGTCGTAGAAAAGAGCAATCTTGAAGGGAAACCTGAGAGGAAGGGATAAATGGTTTTAACTATATTTCGGAAACTGCTACTGTATGATAAAAATTGTCGAGGAAATATTTTTGGAATTCATCATAGTGGGCTTGGAGAGATTGTGTGTTGATGTGACAGGAAGATAGGATATTAGTTATAATGGAGGGATTGAGAGGAGGGAAAACTGAAAAAAAGGATTAGGCCTGAGGGATAGGATTTAACGATTTGTCTTCCAGCACTCTATTTTAGATCGAAATAAAATACTTATAGAAATAACATAAATATGTTTAAGTAAAAACAAAAATAAAAATCAATGATAGTAGGAAGAAAAAACAAATTAAATAAAAACAATTTAAAGAACTAGTTAATAAAAAAAAAAACAAGACTGAATGTGGTGCAGAGAAGATGTCTTAATTTCACTTCTATGATAAAGTCAACGGATAAAATATAATAATAGGTACAAATGAGATTTGGTTAAAATAATAATCTATATTTTAATATAAAGTGTGTAAATATAACATCTTCGATGTAAGAAAATAGAGTTTTTCCATTTTAAAAATGAAAATCGAAATGAAGTTTCTAAAAAAATAAAAAATATAAATAAAAAAATAAAAAGACATTCTGTAAAATAGATATGATTCCTACATTGGAATTAACTAACATAATTATAAAAAAAAATAGTAAATTTATAAGATGAAAAAGTAAAATATTTAAAATATAGATAAAAATATCTTCATTATATACAAATAATAAGAGTATTACATAAAAAATAAAATATCCATTACATGCAAAATAAAATAAAAAATAATAAAGTTATAATAAAGTCCCCAATGGACCTTGGACAATTGCAGTTGTTCAAGATCTGTTGTCGTGATAAACAATTTATAATAAAGAAAAAACAAAACTAACACAATGTTATTATTATAAGTATTGAATGGCAGCTCTAATACATTCATCGATTGAGGTTTCAGGACCCAACCAATCTCAGAGGGAAAATATCGAGTTTCATGTTCACTCATACCTGAAACAGAAGATGGGAACTCGCGCTATTGTAATTGACCAAATCAGCTCAAACATGCTCTCTAATCCTTTTCCCAACTAGGTGATGGAGATAAATTTAGAGATTTGATATTGGCCGATCCAATTTACCAGATCCCATCGATTTTTCATTGGGTGCAGATCTATTTAGTGATGTACTAATGGGTAAAATGCAAAAGACTTCAGAAGGGTTTCCTAATGCTCCTAATATGGTATTTCGTTAGATATTAGTTGGACCAATTCCTATTGGGCCGCAAAACTCATACTCTACAGAGATGTTTACTGTAGCCGGAACAGATATTGAAGAGGAAACATTATCGAGTATTATGAATACATTTTGGATGATCGAGGAAGTCTCTACTGTTCCAAAATTGAACCCTGAAGATATTAGGGCTGAAGAACATTTTAAAAGGTCCCACAGGAGGGATGATCATGGCAGATGTATAGTTAGTCTGTCATTCAAAAGCGATTGCCGTAAATCGTTTCTTGAAGTTAAAGGGAAGTTGACCAAGAAGATGATAAGGTATTTCAAGAGTACTTCAGCAAGCAAAGCAGAAAAATTTTTCCTTTCGCATCATGGAATTTATAAGGATAGCTCTTCTACACATCTGCGTATTGTCTTTGATTCTTCTGCAACCACTGAACCTGGGTCATTAAACAGTCATCTTCTAATAGGGCCTAAATTACAGCGCGACATAAAGGATATCTTATTGAAATTCCGTTTACCTCTATATGTAGTATCCGCAGATGTATGCCAAATGTTTTTACAAATTTTGACCCACCCGCAGATCGATTGTTCCATCAGCTATTTTTTCGATTCAGCCATAAAGATGCCATTCAGAAATATGAATTTAATCGCTTGCCCTTTGGATTATCGTGTTCTCCTTTCCTAGCTATAATGGTAATCCACCAACTTGTCGTAAATTTATTTATTTACGTCACTTTATGCTACTGTGGCTAATCGGACGATGCTACAGTGGAGTCCTAAATTTTGCCTATCCAGGTTTTATTAGGATAGAGATCTTTAACGAGTACCTGACATCGCACAGGCTCAGGACCACCTTTTGACGTTTGAACGGCATAACTAAGGATTTTTACTCCTATTAAAAAATCCTAGGACCACCTGCGGGTTTGAGCCCGTGATCTTTGGCATAGGAGGCTGTTATGCTAGCCACTATGCTACTTGTGATCCCGTCTTGTGGTCTCTACTTGTCGTAAATGAAGGACATAACTAATCACTCGCTTCACGAGCTTTATTCTTTTTCTAAAATCAGATAACCAGAAGAGCCACTTTATACTATGCATTTTGTCCCTTTTTACGATTTTCTTAAAAACGGCTATAACGATTTTTATTAAACTCGCCATGTCGATGTAAAATAAAAGGGGCTTTAATATCATGTAGTTTTCATTCTGATTTAAATAGTCTGACAGGGCTTAAATGCCGATATTTCAAAATTTCTTTCTCTAAAGTACCTTTGATTTTGTAGATTCTAAAAAAATAACCATATCATCTTGTTATCATTGATAAAAAACAGGTTGAACGAATTCGATATTCAACTAAAAAAGAAATGTGCAAAAATATTTGTTTAATGAAATTTTTTATTTTTGAACATAAGAACAGTAATATACATGTATAATATAGCGTTAGAAAGCAAATGATTTTAGAAATAACATTACCTTATACGCAAAGTTGTAAAATGTAATACAAAGTGACAAATAGCTAATAAACCTATGTTATGTATTGAGAATACTAAGGGAATAAGTTTGAAATTAGTCAAGTAAAGGTTTATAACCCTTTGTCGGTAAAAGTTAAAAGGATTGGACATCCCCCCCATGAGATTTCCCATGGACAGCGTGATACCCCAAGAACATTCTAGACCCCAGCCGCTAGGCTGGACAAAGACTGGACTGGGCACTCCCATATCAGCCCTACCTTCCTTTGTTCGATAAAAGATCGGCAAATTCCAAAATATGGGACTTTTTTGGAAAAGAAGAGGGGATAGAAGTGACGAGGGTGTGCGATCCACAAGAAGAGGGTGTGGAAGTGGAGTGAGAGACAAGACGGGTACTACCATCGAGAACAGCAGTTGAGTAAAGCCACGAAAGAGTCAGAGGTCGAAAAGAAGTCCGTCGGAGACCAGAGAGCAGAGCCGAGTCGCTGGGGTACGAAACTTAGTAGTGACCAATTCCACCATCTTCGGTAGCTGTGTTTTTAAGGTAACCTTTTAATGTTATATTGTATGGCAAAGATAATACCACGAACCCCTCAGTATTCTCAATCATAGGTCTGGAAATTGTGTAAATAGAGTGTAAGCCTGAAATCTATGTTATAGTTATATTTAATAATAATTGCTCTAATTTAAATCTGTCAGTAATTTGATCTTCCCCTGCATGCCACTCATTGGAAATGATAAACACGAAACCTTTGGAAAGGAAATCCGATGGTTCCGAAAGGTATAATATATAATTAAATTAAATAGAATTAATTACTGATTTAAAGTTACCGCTGCCTTAGAAAGCAGCCGGTTATAGACATAGCACCTATTACTGATTAACAATTTAATATAGTTTTAATATTTAATCTAAATCATGTTTCCAACAAAAATGAATACACGTTTTATTGAAATCAACTTAAAATATTCTTCAAATTGAAGTATATTTAATAGTTCAAAATTGATTTTAAAAGTCGTGTGTAGCCTGCACCAGATTTTTACCCCTGGATTTATTTGATGGCATCTGTTTTCGAATTTATATACAATGATGTGTGTTCGCGAAAAGTTTTTTATAAGAAAATCTTTTTCTCCGTCTTCTTACCGGCAAATAATAAAACTATTAATGATTGTTGCTACAATCAGGAAGACGCTTAAGTTTTTTTTACATCATCATGGTCAGATTCTACTGCGACATCTATTGGATTGCGGAAGAACTTCGGATAGTTGCAAGAAGGCATCACCAGATAGCACGCGGAGACTCCCTCTTTGCCCAAAATATTCAAAGATACAATTAATAATTTTTTTTATTTTTTTATTTTACTGAAAGACTGGGATTACCTGTGGTTTATTGGCTAGCAGAACAGCCTTCTTTACCTAAAGCCATGGGTAAGTGTTGGTCCAGAGGCTAGGCGATGTCGGGTACCGGATGAAGATCCCTATTCTAATTAAATCTCTATCTAAATGACCTTCATCCTTAAGCAGATTTATAAATGTTTATATTTGAGATTTCATTCAAATATAAAGTCATATAGATGTAAGTTCTAAACATATAGAGGCTAGATTAATTTCTAAAATTTGTTTATTTATTTATTTAACGTTCCTTTAGGGATCACTTGTGGGAGCGGCGTGGTCTAGTGGATAGAGCACTAGTCTGCTGTGCTCCGGGTCCTGGGTTCGAATCCCGGCTGTGGCAGAAATATTATTTATTCTGTTAATTCAGTCGGGGAGCGACCCTAGGGTATGGAGACCCTCCTCTATAAAGTGGGTACCCAAATTAATTGGGGAAAAACCTGGCGGCTGAGTGTGATTAAGGCCTAATCACCTTATTGCACTGTCGTTGGCCTAGAAACAGTACGAATCTCTATGTACTGAGCCCAAGACATTCATGGGTTGTAGTGGTACAGGTTTTTTTTTTTTTTTTTTTTTTTTTAGGGATCACTTGTAGCTGGACGGCTAGCATAACAGCCCCATATGCCGAAGGTCACGGGTTCGAACCCGCAGGTGGTCCTAGGATTTTTTAATGGGAGTAAAAAATCCTTAGTTATGCCGTCCTTCGGAGGGGACGTTAAAAGGTGGTCCCGAGCCTGTGCGATGTCAGGTACTCGTAAAAGATCCCTATCCTAATAAAACCTGAATAGAAAAAATTTAGGGCTACGTTAAAACTGTAAGTTTGCTGGGATCTTCGGTAGAAAGAAGCTATTATTATTTACAAACAAAAGCGACCTCATTATTCTAATTCATTAAACGTCTCTCACCTTTAAAAGTTCATAACTTTTCTCCTAAATGCTGAAATAATATTTCACCGAAAACTATTAAAATCTTTAGTTGAGCAATATTATGAAGTAGAGCAGGAGTACGATATCATTAGGCTAAATAGGTGATGTACGAGTATGGTGATAATCACTTCTTAGGTGGCTGATCGCTTCTTAGTAAAGCAAAACTTAATGATAATTTCTAAGCCTAAGCAATTAACTAAGCCAGATTGAGTTAAGCTTCTCAAAGTAACTTTAGTTAGGAGGTAAGTTGGATACAGCACCTTAGTCTTGGATGCACTAGCATACAAATTTTCTTAAAGTTATTTTAGTTACTATATTTATATAATTAATGATAAGCGATTACTTAATTTCTCGATTATTCTTTATTTTATTAAGAAAACCTGCTTAGAGATAATACGAGGCATGTTTTTTAAGCAAGTACCGTTTTGGAATTAAAAAAGACGTGCAATGATATCGCAATATTTTTATTTTTACATGAAAGCCTGTACCTTGAACTTGAAATAATATTTCATGCACAAATTTTAATTTTCCATAAAAGAAACGTGATATTTTGTTGTTTATATTCTATTATTAAATGGAATATCAAATACTTACTTTATTATGTTGCTAATGAATTATGCTTTTTGTTACGATTTGTTAATTAATTAATTTGAACTATGGGCCCTATGCAAGAGGTTGTGACAATAGAAAAAATAAATTTGATTTTGTTGATGGAAATTTCGAGATTGTTCCTGCCTTTCTAAATATTTATAACCGGAACTATGGTGGAGATGAAAAATACGAGGCATGTTTTTTAAGTAAGTACCGTTTTGGAATTTAAAAAAGACGTGCAAAGATATCGTAATGATTTTATTTTTACATGAAAGCCTGAACATGAAGAATTTGAGGCACCAGTTTTTGTATACCCTCCTCAAAAAATTCTGCCGCCTGACTTGTTAACCACTGCTTTACAAATGTTTTGACTTCGTTATCGTCTTGAAGACGCCGACCGCCCATGTGTTTCTTAAAGTGCAGGAACAAATGGTAGTTGCTGGGCGCCAGATCAGGGCTGTATGGAGGATGATCTAGAGTTTCACATTTAAATGATTTGATGAGATCTTTGGTCCAATTAGCCACATGTGGACGGGTATTGTCATGCGGCAAAATTATGCTCTTACTCAACTTGCCACGTCTTTTTAAGACGATAACGAAGTCAAAACATTTGAGGAGGGTATTCAAAAACTGGTGCCGCGTTATGGCAAGTGCCTCAAAATTCATGAAAATTATGTAGAAAAGAAGATTAAGGTACAGGCTTTCATGTAAAAATAAAATTATTACGATATCTTTGTCTTTTTTTTTAATTCCAAAACGGTACTTACCTAAAAAAAATGCCTCGTATTTTTCATCTCCACCATAGTTCCGGGTATAAATATCTAGAAAGGCATAAACAATCTCGAAACATCCATAAAAAAATCTAATTTATTTTTTATACTGTCAAAACTTCTTGCACAGAGACCATAGCTCAAATTAATTTAATGGACTATAATTTTTCTAGAGCACATCGTTACAAAAAGCATAATTAATTATGAATATAATAAAGTAGGTATTTCATTTTTCATTTATTAATACAATATAAACAACAAAATATCAAGTTTCATTTATGGAAAAGTAAAATTTGTCAATGAAATATTATTTCAAGTTCTTTTTTCCCTTACAAAACTATGTTTACCATAGAAAATATATGTTTCATTTGGTTTTAAATAACATAAATAATTGAGAATGAGTATATATTTGTTTTACAGGACGCTAAAAGATTATTAAAGGATTTGTTGCTAATGTTAACGAAAAACGTTTAATTATATTTGGATTTTTTTTGTTTGCGAAAAACTATGAAAGTATTGTTATTATTTTTACTTTCACTTACCTACAGATGAAATATATAGTAAAGGAAAGTATCGCGATCATTTTTTTTTCTATTTGTATTGCAATGTTTTGGTTTATTATTTTCAATAATCAAACTTTGTAATTAACCAAAAAAAAAAAAAAAGAATTACCCCAGTTCAAAATTTGACACCTTATGTATTAAGATTCGTAGAATCCGAATAACGAATAAAGAAAATCCGTTTGTCCGCCGTTCGCGGCATTTCTCCGAAACTACTGGAGCAATTTTTTTTTTTAATTCGACACAAAAATACTAGCCCATTCAACGATGATCCTAACACCTAGACGTTGATATCAGCTGGTTAGTTTTAAAATGGCGGCCGATTAAAAGGATTTTATTCAATAGCTCAGTTATGTTTGAAGATAGAAAATTTTTTTAATTTTTTTCGGTTGGCGCGACAGGCCTTGGGGCCCTGGCCGCGCGGTATGGTTTATACTCCACACCACAATACTCGATGACATTTTATAGGGTAGGGTCATCACTCCCTACGCCTATTTTGTGGGTGGCTATTAATTAGCTGGCGGGTCCCACATACCCGGGGGAGATTGTGAGTGAATACCCATTTATTTGTATGCTTGAAATAAGTCCTCCTGGGACTGGGATTCGAACTCACAACTTCTGCGTGGAAGGCTAGCGCGCTAACCACTCAGCCACGGGCTCCCCCAGCTAGTGTGCGAAAAAAAAAAAACCGCGAATAATTATATAAAAGAGAAAAAAGATTATTTATCACATAAATACGCTCGTAACTCAGTTATTTTTGACGATAGAGAAAAGTATGTATACAGTTTTATAATCAGTAAAGCGTGAAAAAAAAAAAAAAAAAATTGAAATCTCGCTCATATATACGCTTGCAACTACGTCATTTTCGAAGATAAGATTTTGCTATTAGTGCCATTTGATAGAAAATTAAATTTTGGACCAAATTAAAAAAGGATCATTGAATTTGGTTTACAACTAGCTTAGATATTAAGTTTTAAAATCAGTGGTAGTGTTATGATATGATGCTTTGAATTAGTGCTTTTCATATTACTTAATTGCCTATAAACAGTTATACCCTAATATTGTTATTTGGAACTAATAAACCATTGTGTAATAATTTGCAGCGTTTTTTCTCTTTTCTGTTATATTTTGTTAGATATTTTTCTTTTGTAGAAGTTGAACGGAAAACATTCAATGAATCATAATTTTATCAATAAATGGGAATTCGAAGGATATGAGTCAACGTATCAATACATCACAAAACTATTGACCATGAATAGTTATTAGAAATAGATGAAAATACTTCAAACTGTAATCTTATCTAAGACTAATCGCGACCTTAAAAAATATATTGTTTTGTTTTTAAGAATCACACCATATGTGGAAACAGTTTCGTGTTACGAATAAAAAAAAAAAAAAATTAAAAACCCGAAATATTTTCTATAGTTTTTGTACTTATAAAACAAGACATTAAGTTTCTAATTATGTTTTAATTAAAGAATGTAAAGGTGATATTCTATTTATCAGCCCCTTTCCAAGGTGAAGAAATACTATCTACAATCCCTGTGATGGTGGAAGGTGACCACACTTAATTAGCCAGAGCTCACCTGTTTCCGATTAAAAGCTAGGTTTCGTGTCCTGAAAATGAAAAAAAGAAAAAAAAAAAACTTCACAACTCATGAGTGGTCTTAGATTCAGTAGATATAAGGACTCACACTATTTTAAGGAATAGATTATGCTCAGATGCTAGGTTTTTTTTTTTGTCATTTTCGGGTACCCACTTCAAAGAGGCTGGGTGGGACCCTTTGACTTGATGGTGCTCCGACTGAGCGTATAAGAGTGTGAATTACCAATTTTTAATATTACCAGTGAAATAAGTGAATTATTATTTATACGCCTTTTGTTTCGGACCAAACATTTTGTAATACATTAGCATATCCTTCTTTCTAATGACTAAAAAATAACCAAGAGATATCTGAAGAAGTGTAATCCATACCACTCAACACACGCTTATGGAAACGTATGGCCTAAATAACAACATGTATTTATTGCAGATATCAATAAAGATATCCATCTAACTCAGACATCTTACATCCGTTGCGATCTAATTCTCCAGTACCTTCAATTTTTAAAAACAAAATAATTTAATATCTATTAATTATTCCTTATAATTAAAAATAACCTCTAAAATTATTGTGTTTGAACTTTTTTCTTCTTCTTTTATTACCTCAACAACCCATAAAGAGTCCCGGCTTACTCTAACAGCAACCGCCAAGGTTTTCTGTTCTGTGCCACTGCCATCCGGTTTCTGACTTTCAAATTTTCTAGTGTCTCGGGTCACACAATTCACCTATCGCAGCATCGGTCTACCATCTCTTTGACGACTATACAAAGGCTCAGTCATATTTCTATTTGTAAGAAGATCGTCAGATATTCTGGCCAGATGACCTGCCCACCTGTGTGTTCCAAGCTTGATAACGGATGAGATATCCGGCTCTTGGTACATGTCGTAAAGCTCCCGATTACTTCTCCTCCTCCATTCATTATTCTCGTAAATACCGCCGTTGATTGGACGAAACACTTTTCTTTTAAATGTGAGGAGGAGTTGATCTCCAGCCCTGGTTGTGGTTCATGTCTCCGTGCCATAACATAATACAGGACGGATGAGAGTTCTGTATATGATCACTTTTGTTCTCCTGCTTATCAAATTGCTTGTGAGATGAATCCGAAGTCTAAAATAGCAGCGGTTGACAGTTAATATTCTCCTCATAATCTCCTCGGTAGCATCGTTGTTGCATTTTACCATTGATCAATTGAGGTAAACGAACTCGGAGACCTACTCAAATCTCTAGGGTACAAAAGAAACATTGGTGCCTTTTGATCTCGGAGCTTGATCCGAAACCATAGAATTGGTCTTGGCCTCATTGACAATGAGTCCCATCTTTCTCGCAGCAGCTTCCAGAGCAAGGAATGCCTCAATACTGTTGGCCTGAATCTTCCTATAATATCAATATCATATGCGTATGCTCTCAGCTGCACTGATCTGTTCCATACCGTAACTGAAGTCTGAACCTTGGAGTCCCTTATTGCTTTCTCTAACGCCATATTAAAGAGCAAGTGTGCCAGGGCATCCCCTTGCCTTACTCATCTTTTGGATGCAAATTCTCATAGTCTTCGACCCTTTACTTGGACCACACATTCAATATTATCCAGTGTAAGTCTTATTAGCTGTGGTGGAACAGTCAGGTTGTACAGTGCTTTGTAAAGCTCTTTTAGACTAATACAGTCGTATGCTGACTTCAAGGCTAAAAATCCGGTCCGTGGTAGATCTGCCCGGCCGTAACCCGGACTGGTAATGACCAGTTTCTTGTTCAACAATCGGAAGTAACCGGCAAAATAAGATGTTTGAATGTACTTTAAATGCACAGGGAAGCAGAAATATTTCTCTATAGTTTTTGCATCTAAATCTAGATAAAACAACCCTTCTTGTGTATGGGACAGATCACCGTTTTTCTCCATTCGCTAGGTAACATTTCATCATTCCAAATGCATAGTATTATATTATGTAAACGCTTGACCAGCTCTATTGATTCCTGCTTAAACAGTTCTACAAGGAGTAGGTCAATGCCAGGAGCTTTATGATTCTTCAGGCGAGTAATTGCCTCAACAACTTCCTCCTCATCTTGTTCTAATTCGCCTTCATAGACGTGATGTTCTGGAGGGTTCTCGTCTCCTTCTTCTCCTCCATTTAATAGAGTCTCAAAATATTTCCTCCATTCCTCCATCCAGGTCTCATTATCAGTTGATAGGATTCCTTCTGCACCTATACACATAATTTGTGTTTGCTTGAATGGCTTACTAGTATCATTTACTTTGTGAAAGAATGTTCTGGCCTCAGCATTGCTTGTCTCTTTTTTTGTCGATGACCGAGTTTCTCTTCTCGACGTTTTCTTCTTTGATTTTGAACAGAAAATTATCAATAATATGATATCATGTGCTCGTTAATATGTCGCGAATTTACATTTATAATTTTATCAAAATTATTATTTCAAACGTTGTCTGCAGACATAACTATTTCAGACTAATAGTTGTTTCAGTTTTTACCTGATGGCTTTGAAATTTATTTGAGAAGTTGTTAAGTTCATTGTAGGAAATTCCCAATAAAAACAAAATTTCTTCATTTTTTAAGTTAAAAATTCTTCTTTCAGATTTGTCCATAACTCATGTACAAGGATATTTTGAATCCGAATCACTTCGAGTATAAAAAATAAATAAATATAAAGTTTAAGAGTATGGTTAATCTATTCATTAACTCCTGCTTTATCAGTAATTCAAGATACTGTAGACATCTTAAAGCATTATTTTCTATTTCTATTATGAATGTATTAGCTGGAACAATCTCTTCCCTTTCTTTATATATTTATTTATTATAACATATATAAAACTTGATTATAACAACGTTCCGAGGTACTTTCTATGCCTCATCTTCAGATCATTAAAAATTAATTCCTTATGTCCACCTAAAATTGTTTTCAGTTCCACATTTAATATCCTCCTTGATCTTTTCATGTTCCATTTCCATAATAATAATAATAATAATTCTTTATTTATTCTTGGACGAGTACCTTTAGAATAACATAGCAGGAAATAAAAAGTTAGCCTAAGACTCTAGTCTTAGAGTATAATGATTGAAAACAATAAAATTAAACTAACAACATGTATAAATAAGCTGAACATAAAAGACAGATTCTAATAAAAATGCACAAACAAAAATATAAATGTATGTTAACATAAGAACAAAAAAAAGATATAATGAAAAAATATAATTAGATTTAAAAAAAAAAAAAAAAAAATATATATATATATATATATATATATAAAATATATATATATATACATACAGTTTTAAAATAAAATATAAAAATAAAAGAAATTATAGTTCTTCAACGGATGTTAACACAACAACAAAAAAATATATATATAATTTTAAAAAATATAATAAGATTTAAAATGAAAAAAATATACACACAAACACACACGTATATAAATATACATACATATGCATATCTGCACTCAACACACACACGCACGTATATACACTTTTATATACATTTTTCAAATAAAATATAAATAAAAAAGAAATTACGCTTTTTCAATATATGTTGACATAGGAACAAAAAAGATACATACAATTTTAACATAAAGTAAAGAAAAAAAATCAAAATTCTTCTGAGTGTTTGCAAAATAATAAATAATTTAATCTTACATCTCGCAAAGATTTAAAGAAAAAAATTTAAATGATATTTGCTGTTAGCGTACCCGAGGAAATGAAAATTGAATAAAAAAATAAACGAATCTAAAAGACATCTGTTGATCTTCCTTGAAATTAGCATCTATTTGGGATTATTTGGGAATTGTATTGATAGGAAATGGCTAAATAGTCGGGATTTAAATTAATATTATTATTAATATTATTTCATATCAATTATTATTATAGAAGAGTAATTATAATTATGAATGTAATAGTTGGAAACTACAATTCTATTTCTAATTCATGATTTGTTGAATCAGAGACATTTTAACTAATTTATGTAATCAGAGAAATACTCTGTGAACCGTTGGGTTTTGAATCATTGATATCCAGCCAATCAATTGCTTGATTACACTTCTATTGAGCGGGAAACCCATTCATCACGTGGTGTCATACTCTATCACAGAACGTGATCACAAGTTTAGAAAAGTAATTTTTCTAAATACATTCAGAAATTAGGCTGTAATACAGTTGGTATAATAAGAATGAAGTATAATGCATCATAATATATTTTCATCAGAATATAATAAGTCATAGAAATTAAATAAACGTATATCTTGGATTTGATGTACTCCTATTTATTTGGCTGGAAAAAGCAATACACAATTCAAATATCGGTGTAAAATGGATAGATAAAAAAGAATAAGTCTATTTAAAATAAAATCATATTGAAAGATGACCTCAGAGCGTTATCTGCCCAAGAAAGAGGTTCAATGAATCACAAAACATAAATAATACAGAACAAGAGTATGAAATAATCAATAAGGCGTAGAGATTGAGAAATCTATTGTCCTTAAAACGAGTCTGTTATTGTTGGAATTCCCAAGTCCAAGTGATGGTGGTCAGGACACCTCGAACAGACGATAAAGAAAATGATGAAAGAGCGAAGAGAATTTTAGAGCAGAAAGGCTGTGTTAAAACTGATTTAAGGACCAACGAAGTAAGGAAACAGATGGCATAACCACAAGATAGGAACGCTAGGTTATTGGAGGAAGCCAAGGATCGCTTGCAGGTTGTAGAGTAAACTAATAATATTAGTATTATATATACCCTTCAGTGACAAAAACATAAAAAAAAATTTGGTTCGAATAATTAAACTCAAGGAAAGATAGAAGTAATTATTATTTATTACTATATGTTAAAAAGGAAAATATTTACAACAATTTTACTAAAACTTAATACTAAAAGAGTATATATTCGATTGAAAAGGAGGAAATCTTCCGTGGAGTGGCTCTGGGTTATTTATTTATTTATTTATTTGTAACATAAAGGCTTTTCAACCATAGAGGTTATTTTAGCCCTAAACTAATAATGCAGATACAATATAATAAAAGTAATAATACATACATATATACTAATAATACATACATATATACTAATAATAATACATACATGATAAATAATAAAATACCATACAAACATTATACATAATATACGAAATAATACATACAAATATACTAATCACGAAATACATAATACATAATAAAATAAAATACATAATACACTAAAAATACATAAATACAAACAATTATATAAGATAACTACATATAAGAAAAGAATAAAAAAAATAAAAATAAAAAAAAAAAAAAATAATAATAATAATAATAAAACCGCAAGGGGCAGTGAAGTGCGTAACTGCTGGGGCTTAACGATCCCCCGGTTCCTGACGTTCAGTACACCGCACCTCCTCACCACAACAGGACACTGCACATCAACTCTGACACAAGCACATTTACAGTACTCACCTAAGGGTTACCTTCCCTTAGAAGACCTGGCAGAAGGTATAAAATGCAAATCACCAGCAAAATGGAGTTAAGAAGTCGCAAAATTGCCTCGGACGAATCTAGTGAAAGGGCTACTCTAGAGGGTTTGGATCGACAGCCCACTTCATCGGTAGGCGGTGCAAGCGGCGCCCCGAGGTCGAACGGAACCGTAAGGCCGGATCGTCAAGGACTAATAACTAACTCTGTTTCGAGCTTGGAAGCTATTTTGCCCCCCGCACGAAGTAGAGGTCCAAATCGCCAGAGAGTTGAGCACCGACGTTTGAGATGGACCACTGAAATGAATAGAGCAGCCATCCGTGCTTACTTCCTGGCTACAGACATAGAAACTAATAAAACTGGCTACCGTAGCAAGATTGTTGGATATTGGAATGAGATTTTCCCTCAGATCTCTGTAACGGCACAAAGACTGGCAGATCAGGTGAAGCAAATATTTGAACGCAATTTTCTCTCAGATGCTGAATTACGTGATTTAAAACGAGAACTCGGCAGTAACCAGGTACTTAACCAAGAGGTAGTAACCCAGCAGATTGATGTGAGAGTTTCCGATAACACACAAGAAGCAGTAGTTAACATAGACCAAGAAGAAGTGTACAATAGCATCGAATATATAAGAGCGCTATTGCTAGCAGAGCACATGAAATTTGAAGGTATCTCGCTAGAAAATAGGCCAGTAATTCCAAAGGTACCATACGCTAAGAAAACAGTAGACATTGTTCGAGCAGTTGATCTGCTCTTGTCAGAATACATAGCACCTGATTCAGATATAAATGAAATTCGTCATTGGATATATGTTGGAGCGAGATCAGTGGCTAGAAACTTAGGTCTAATTAAGAAGGATCAATCATCAATTCATTCAACTACTGAAGAAAAGAAAATGAAAGATAATGGTAAATTAGCACCCTGGAAAAGAAGACTAAAGAATAAAATCGATGGAATCCGCAAAGATATAGGAATCTTGACAAATTACCTAAGAAACCCCAGCACAGCAACATTTAAACTAAAGAAAAAAGTGGATGAAATCGTAGTTTTACATATAGGTGCTGTTCAAGAATCTGAACTGAATGATAAACTAAAACTTTATTTAGATGATAGAAAGCAAAAATTAGCTGTATATGCTAACAGGTTAAGAAGATATACTGAAGCGGAAAAAAGAAGAAGGCAAAATTTTATGTTTATATCGAAGCAGAAGGTCTTCTATAAATCATTAAATCATCAACAGAACATTGAGACTTCAAGTTTCAATGAGAATGAATTGGAAGAGTTCTGGTCGAAAATGTGGGAAGATCCTAAGAAAAATAACTTTAATGGAAGCTGGATAGAAAAGATTAAGGTAAGGGCGCGCTCAGTTTCACCAATGGAACCAATTTCGATAAATGAAGACGATATCCAGTTATCAGTTAAAAGAATGAAAAATTGGAAATCACCTGGCCCTGATAAAATTCATAATTATTGGTTGAAATACTTTACTAGTGCCCATAAATTATTAGCTTCCTATTACCAAAAACTGCTGGCCAATACCATTGCTCCACCAGAAGACTTCTGTAAGGGTATAACTTATTTAATCCCTAAATCGGCTAAGAATCAGCTTGCTCCTAAAGATTTTCGACCTATCACCTGCTTAAACGGGGTTTATAAACTACTATCATCTATGATCAGTTGTAAATTATCAGATCATATCGACAAGTATGATATCATCACAAAGGAACAACTAGGGTGTAAGAAAAATGCCAAAGGATGCAAAGAACTATTAGTAATAGACTCGTTCATAACATCCCAAATAGCAAAGAAAAAACGAAACGCATCTATAGCCTGGATAGACTATCAAAAGGCGTATGACTCTGTCCCAAATGGATGGCTAATAGAAGTATTAAACATCTACAAAGTATATCGTAATATTATAGATTTATTAGAGCGTCTAATGAAAACGTGGAAGGTGAAGTTGCACTTACCTAACCTTAGAAGTTCCAAATTGTGCATACCAATAGACAGAGGAATATTTCAAGGTGACTCGTTAAGTCCATTGTTGTTCTGTCTGGCTTTAAATCCTCTTAGTGAATTATTGAATAATTCTGGAATGGGTTACAAACTTAATAATAGTGGAACTTTAATCTCTCATGCTCTTTACATGGATGATTTAAAATTGTATGCAAGAGGTGACAAAGAGCTGAAAAACATGATTCATATGGTTGAGTCATTTAGTAATGAAATTGGTATGACTTTCGGAATAAGGAAGTGTGCTGCAATTCATGTTAAAAGGGGAGTGGTGACAAACAAAGCAGACGTGGAGCTTATCAATAATGAAACAATAAAACAATTAAGCGATTCGGACTGTTATAAATACTTAGGATTTGGCCAAATTTTGAAATTCACGAAGAATAATAAAGATCATTTTAAAGATGAGTTCAAAATGCGAGTAAAAAAAATTCTCAGAACGTATTTGTCAGCTGGAAATCTAGTAAAAGCAATAAATACATGGGCTATTCCAGTACTGACTTACACTTTTGGAGTTTTAAAATGGTCTAATACGGAACTTGAAGAAATAGATCGTTTAGTTAGAGTCCTGTTTACGTCAGAAAGAAAACGACATCCCAAATCATCAATAGAAAGAATGTACTTACCACGTAAGCAAGGTGGAAGGGGACTCGTTTGTCTGTTGAGAAGCTGCAGAGAGCAAGAAAACAATTTAAGACGCAGTTTCCTAGATAATGATTCTCCAATATGGTCTGCAATAAAAGCGTTAGACATTGGATACACAGCTCTAAACCTCAATTCAGAAGAGCATAAAGAGGGACCTACCGAAGAAACTCTGATTGAAAATTGGAAAAGTAAGTCACTACATGGTCGATTTCACAACTCTATGTCCCAATCAGGAGTAAATTGGGAAGCTTCTACCTTCTGGCTTAAAAAAGGTCACTTGTTTCCCGAAACAGAAGGATTTATTTTGGCCATACAAGATCAAGTGATTTCAACCAATGCTTATAGGAAATACATTTGTGGGGAGAATATAAGTGAACGATGTCGTCTTTGTAAAACGGCTATAGAGTCTATCCAACATGTATCATCTGGGTGTCAGGCATTGGCAGGGAGAGAATACCTTATGAGGCATAATAACTTGGCAAAAATTATTCACCAATCGCTGGCATTATCATACCAAATGATAGCAGACGAGGTTCCTTATTACCGATACGAACCAAAACAGGTACTCTCAGGTGAAAAAAAAACAATATACTGGGATCGTTCCATTATTACCGATCACATGACATTAAACAACAAGCCGGACATAGTGGTCATAGATCTAAATGTAAAATGCGGCTATGTTATTGATATTGCTGTCCCGAATGATGACAATATCGACAAAACTATTGCTGAGAAAATACGGAAATATCAAGATTTGTGCCAGGAACTACGTCAAGTCTATAAGCTGGAACAAATCAAGGTATATCCGATAATTATCTCATGCAACGGTCTCATTCCAGATGACACCATTTTAGCAACTAAAAACTTAAAACTGCCCGAAAAGGTTCTGGAAGAAGGACAGAAAGCAGTTCTCCTCGGTACAGCCAGTATCATCAGAAAATGTTTAAATATAGTTTAGTATTTTTTGCCTAGCCCTTGACTTTGATCCGGGTAGGTAAATATTCTGGTAAAACCAAGAAAATGTGCAATAAAAATAATAATAATATATATATATATTATATTATTATTATTTTTATTGCACATTTTCTTGGTTTTACCAGAATATTTACCTACCCGGATCAAAGTCAAGGGCTAGGCAAAAAATACTAAACTATATTTAAACATTTTCTGATGATACTGGCTGTACCGAGGAGAACTGCTTTCTGTCCTTCTTCCAGAACTTTTTTTTTTTTTTTTAATTTTGGAAAATATTGATGTGTCTTTTAGATAATTCATCAGTTTGGTGGCTGACTCCTGGGTATTTTGTAATATTGACCCAATATCATTCTCCATACCAATCCCTCTTCGCTCGGCTTCGAAGGAAAAGCAATCCAACAGTATATGGGGTACTGTGAGGAGACCCCCACAGGAGGTGCATTGAGGCGGTGATCCCCTCGCCATCAGGTAGCCGTGGGTCAGCCTTTGTGGCCAATCCTCAGTCGAGCCAGTACCACTTCCTCCTTCCTGCACAGCCGTAGGTCTGCTCGGTTGGGTTTCACTGAAGGCTCGACTACTCTAAGTTTATTCTCCCTCATAAAAAACCATACTTTTTGCCAATGTTCTGTGGCCTTTTCTTTTATGAGGGCGATTACTTCCCGCGTTGACGCACCCGGAACAAACATACCTTCTGTTACAGCTAATTTCGCTTTGGTATCAGCTAGCTCGTTTCCTTTTATGCCGCAGTGACCAGGTAACCATATAAATTCTATTCTTCTACCAACCCTCTCCAATGCATTTAATTGTGTTAATGTATCTACCACAAGTGGGTCCACAGAAAATGTATTTGTTAAAGCCTTAAGAGCCGACTTGGAATCTGTGCAGATAAATGCGTTCCCTGTGCTGCTAATGTAATCATGCACCGCGCGATTTATTGCAAGCAACTCAGCGTGATATGATGAACAAAAAGGTGGTAACGAATACATTTTTACGCCCTCCGAGATTACAGCGGAGCCCACTCCATTTGTTGTTTTGGATCCATCCGTATAAATATAGGTCCACCCGCTATGTTTCCGCTGAAATTGCAGAAATTGCAATTTCTGTTCTAATTGGCTGATTATATCTTTGCCCCTTTTGCAGTTCATACGGTGTGTTTTAGGTATTGAATGTAGCCACGGTTCTGATTGCAATAGTCGAAAGACCAGAGGCGTCGGTAAGGAATGAAGGTCAAGTTTGGATCTGTGTACGGAGCATCTTTCTGGTAGTGAAAGTTTCAATTGGTTAATTTGTTGGTTCATTTCTGACTGGCCGAACAAATTATTTAATGGGTGATTTGGTCGAGAAAGAACTTTGACGTAATACGCTAAGTCTAGAATCTGTCTCCGTATACTCAGAGGCATTACACCAGCTTCAACTTCAAGACTCGCGGTGGGACTTGAGCGGAAAGCGCCCGTGGCTATGCGAAGAGCTGTTTTTTGAACCGGCTCAAGCATCTCTAGCGTTCTTTTGCTCGCGGAGCCGTATGCTGTACAAGCATATTCCAATTTGGGACGTATAAGAGTCAAATATAATCGGATTAAGCTGATTCTGTCCGCTCCCCAGTTATAATTATTAGCAATTTTTAAAACATTTAAAGCCTGAAAACAATTTGACCTAACTTGTTTAATATGAGAAGTCCACCTAAGAGAGCGGTCTAAAATTACACCGAGATATTTTACGCTTGTCCGATATGGTATTTCTTCCCCCTGATTTTAACGTTTTCGACAGTAAAATTTCGCTTTCTTGTAAATAGTATCGCCTGAGATTTGGGGACAGATATTCTAAAGCCGTGGTTGTCTAGCCAAGAAGTAATGTTTAATAAAGACTTCTGTAAAATATTGCGCATATGAGTTGGATCCTTACCCTTTACATACACCACAACATCGTCAGCATACATCAAGGCTGTAGCTGGGAGCTTTAGGGCTGTGGGAACTCCATCTATGATCAGGCTGAATAAGATTGGGCTTAGAACGCTTCGGGCTCTGGGTTAAAGAGCCGTCCTGGGTACATCCAGCCTCAATAAAGTGGGTAACGAAAAAAATGTGGGTTATCGATTATTACTATTCCTTCATCTCGTCGGCAGTGTGTTGCATCTTTTTTTTTTATTTACTCGCTTTTATTATACTATTAAGAGATAATACAATCAGCCACCTTCCTGGGCAATGAGTCGCATCTTTTTAGAAAGATAAAAAGAGATTTGACAGTGATATCAACTTATTCTTCTTTTTCTGGTGCTACAGACCGAAGTGGTCCTTGGTCTGCTTCAACATCTGTTGCTATTGGGCTTAGTCCTCCACCAAACGAATGCCCACCCGTATTCCTCGTTCTCCTTCCATCGGGCTCTTGGTCTGCCTTATGCTCTGGTGGCGAAGATCTTTTCTTAGTATAATTTTCAACCTCACATTTTAACATCACTTTATATATCATACACCTCCTTATTCTTCCTACTTTGCCACACTCCGCTCTCAAGCACTCCACCAAACATTCCTCATTCTTTGTACAATCATCAGTTTGGTTCTGCTGACATTTATTTCAAGACCCTCCCTCCCTAAGATAGCATATGCCTCTTCTATTGACTGTCAGTTTCTTCTCAGAATGACTACATCATCTCCATAAGCTATTAATTACTGTGATTTGTTGATGATTTTGAATTGTTATTATAACAAAGAGATAATTGTTTTTTTATGTCAAAGTTTTTTTGTTTTTTTTATATTACATATCCTGAGCGATATCTCTCAGAAACGTTCATCTCTGCAAATCAAAATACGGCTTTGATTTTCTTTAAATAATAAACATAGGGGAAAGACAAAGGATAAGCTATGGTATTTTTTGATGTCGATAAAGCATTGGACAGTGTTTGCTGATATTAGGAACCATAAAAGCGGGACGAAAGAAGCCTCTGCTCTTTTATCCTTCAGACCTTTCCTATTAAACATATCTTTAGTTTTCCTTAAGAAGCTCAAATTCTCTTGTTGTTTTATAACGTTTTGGGATATTTTAAAGTTTATGAAATCTTTTTTATTCCCATGTTAATTTGGAGCATAGCTATCGATAAAGAAAAGAGAAAACGCTTTGTGAATAAAAAGCTGCTACTTTACTTTAAAAAACAAACATTACAGTTATTTACTATAGTTTTCATGTTATGTTGTTTTGAGCTCATAACATGTTAAAAATATATCTACAGTAAAACATATTTAGATCTTTTTAATTGCTATACCTCAATTCTTTTTTTATTTAGCTTTATTCTTTGTTGTTTTCATACGAATTCCACAAATTATATTCTCTCAACTACTCATCTCTCTCTGATGATAAAACTTCATATATTTTAAAGTATAATCATAAAAAATAAATAAATAAATATATATATATATATATATATATATATATATATATATATATATCCAAACCCAGTGTCCGTCTTACATCTCTGGTATCCTTAAATTCAAATCCTCCGTTCGTTCCCGTGACACCCGCTCGCGGCCTTCTGATCTGTATGTAACGTCCCATCGATCCACAGCTTTTGATAGATCATTCCTAATCCGATCTGCATCCTTATGGTACTCCATTCCCTCTAATATCCGGAACTCCCATACTCCCTCAACATTTGAATCCCGTCTATTTAGCCATTTCCTATCAATACGATTCCTATACAATCCCAAGTAAATGCTAATTTCAGGGAAGATCAAGAGATAAAGCAGACAGATACATTTATTTATTTATTCAATTTTCGTTTTCTCGTTTACATTAACAGCAAATATTATTTAAAGTTTTTTTTTTTTAATCATTTAAAGATGTAGTTCAAAATAGTATTGGAATGACGAATATATGAAGGAACAGAATTCCATAAGCAAGAGGATCGGATAAGGAAAGATCTGTCGAAAGCTGTGGTTGGGTGAGGAGTTACATACAGGTCTGAAGTCTACGAACGTGTGACGCGATTGTGGACGGATGATTCAAATTAAAAGACATTGATTGTTTGTTTTTTACTTTTTGAAATTATTAATTTTGAATTTACTCTTAACATTTTTTTGGGTATGATCAGTTTTAGTTAAAAATATTTTTTTGTTAAATATTATGTACTTATCCTATTTACTGTGCATTAAAATATTATGTACGGCCGTCTTAATCAGGTATTGGAGGGTTTCGATCGCGTTTTTAATTAGTTATTTGTTTTAATTATATTTATTAGATATAGGTTATTTTTTATTAGATGGTTACATTCAATTTAGAAAAGCTTTAGAAGATATTCTACCTGATATAAAAAAGGGTAAGTTTTAGTTGGAAAAGCTATTCTTCTGTGAGCAACGTACCAAAGGCCTTCAATTTTGTCACAAATTAACTCATCCATAAAGACCTTAACGTTCCCTATGTTGCTGACTTGGCGCGAACCAGGTACCACTCCTTTCATGACAAACTCCATTCCCACTCTAACCCACTAGTTTCAATTCTTGCTTCCTCTACAATCCCTGATAATCCTCCAAGGCGAAAAGAAGATGGCCCCGAGATCTTCTAGTTTAACATAGTTTTGTATAGCTGCCAATGGGTTATATCCCCACACGTGAATCATGACATTTGTATCTTGTATCTCATTTACTAGATGTATATCATTCATTATACAGTTGTAAATAGCAATAAATCTATTAAAAAAAAAAATAATAAAAAAAATAATTTTTAGAGAAATTCACAATAGCATTAACTATACCTGTAATTATAAATAAATTCGTAATCCCGACTATTGTAATTCTGAATGGTAACTCTATGTGTCATTGCTCACATTCAGCTGTAATGGTAGCATTCATCCTTCTTCCAGTGGCACGACAGGCCGTGTAGGCCCTGGGCCTCACGGTGTAAGCTCCTGCGAGTTTACACTCACGTTTCATGATGTAATTTTTAGTGTATGGTAATTACTCCCTACGACTAATTTTGTGAGTGGCCACCCTTTGGTTGAAGGGTCTCACATACCCGGGGGAGAGGTTGTGAGTGAATCCACATTTTTTTTCATCCTTATAAAAGCCACGTCGGGACTGGGATTCGAACTCAGAACCTGTAGCATGTGAGGCTAGCGCGCTAGCCACTCAGCCACGGGCTCCCCTGCAATGGTAGCACAATCTATAAAAAAAGTTTATCGATTTGTGAATGAATCAATTATGTATATTGAGCTAATTAAATAGGAAAAATGAAGTAGGTTGTTTTTCAATGGACAGGTATAACTTTAATAATATCATCATTAGTAATCATCAAATTATCATTGGCAGTAAGGAATGAAATTCAATTTATCTTGTTGAGTAGTATTTATTTTAATTGTTTACCTGGCACTTCACTTGCCCGACCCAAACAAGCTCAAATTTCTCGAATAATTTTGGACTTTGTGAACATTCCTCTATTAATTAATTTCCATATAGATTACTTATGCAAATAAGTTTTGAAGATTTTAACTGAATTTTTAATACATTTTAAATAAAATTCAGGTTGAATTCTCAAGTTCATTTTAATTAAATAATTTATATAATTCATTAAGGCGTGTTTTTTAATTTTATCTTGAGAACTCTTAAAAAATATTTCTGATTCGGAAATTTAAGACCTTTGAACTTCTTACTTACGTCTGATCTGAGCTACATTTTGACTCTAAACGAAACATTAAATAATGCTGATTAAAATATTGAGTATTTAAGGATTAATAATTAGCAATTGTACTATTTTATTTAAATCATAACTATTACTTTACTATATTAGAATTGTGGGTATTCATTTAATTATTTTATTTGTATGATTAATTTTAATTAAACATTTCTTTTTTATACATAATCTGGCGTCTTTATTTTGCCAATATATAACCAATGCACATAAACCAATATACTATCATTATTTGGTCAAACTTTTTTGGTCCTCCGGGCCGAATGAAAATTAGAATAATCATAAAATATTCCCGATAACTTTCCAATGAGGAAAGTATTTTCCAAATTTCGATCCAAAACACACCAAAGGAGCAAGGGCGTGTCAAACGTCTTATATTTTAATAATATAATTCATATTAAAAAAAAATTATATAATATAAAAAAAAATTATTCAAACCAATATACCTTCTTTGAGTAGGTCCTAAAGACTAATGTTATAAAATGAATATAAAGGGCTTGGTCTTTGGATTCCTAAATCGTGTATTTCCATTGAAAACTGGAATGCGAATATTCACGATCACAATACCTTCCCAATATGCACGTAAAAGTAAAAAAAGTTTACGTTTGAAAGTAAAACAAGTAAATATATAATTATTTTATTCAAATGTAAGACTTAGTTAGTTTAGTTCTTTCAAAACATTTTTGGATTTCATACCACATCACTTCCTTAAAATACATGGTATATATTCCGGTTCATCGATTTTTTTTGAATTATTGGTTGTAACTTTTTAGGTATATGACTTGTTAATAAACCGGAATTAGAAAATTTGACAATCACAATACTTTATCTCACTTTCTATTTCTTAATTGAAAGTAATAAGTACTTCACGAGTTAATTGCTCGCAAAATAAGTTAACAACTAAGAAAAATAAATGAAGGAAAGTTTAGTAAAATTATCTACTATATTACCTCATCTTAAACAATATTTAAATTATACGCAAGAATCATGGAATCGAACTTTAAATTTGTATAGGTGTAAAAATGGCCGCTGGCTCAGTTCTACTTACGTATTGCTCTGTCTTAGTTTCCTTCTCATCAATGTGATACTGCTTGAAAATGCTTCAAACTTTGTAAATCGTGAGTGGTTGCACTGATAAACACATTAACGAACACATATCGCGAGGTGAGTGGCAATTAGTTCGATAGACAATAATAGACTGGTGGCCGTCCTAGGCTGGAGATAAGGCCTAGGCTAGGACTTACTAATCCTCATCTTTGTTTTCAAGGTCTCGGTCGGCAATATTGACATTTCCGACTTCGTAACCGAGACCTCTTTATAAACTTAAATTCTTCTTCCTCTAAGATTTGTGTGTTTTTTTTCTCTTTTTCTAAAACATTATTTTTATTTTACGATATCAGAATGTTCGTTTTGTTTTATATTTTATATGTGTATGTATACATTGTAAATAGTTTAGTTTTAAGATCTTTACGTTAATTTTCTATTATTAGTAATTTATATAAGTCTATATAACTTTTTTTTTTTTTTTTTTATAATCATTTTATTTTTTTAGCTCACTATATAATATAAGAGGACTTTAAACATATATATACATATATTTTCTCTGTTGTATTCATCCATACAGTCGTATTCATCATGGATTTAGATAAGACTCTATCTTATGATGAATCAGGGGAAGAAACGCCTTTCTCTGAGATTAGTGAATCAGATTCCCAGTATTTAACTCGACGCCAGAAACGCCAGAGGAACAACACTGGGTCCGGCGGTAATTCGCCAAACAAAAAAAAAAATAAATCGGCCAAGTCCAAACAACCGTCAAAATCAATTCCTTCTCCACCAAAAACTCGCAGCACCACTGCAGCCAACCAACTTGAGTCTCCGGCGCCGTCCACGTCATCCGCTCCACCATTTGCTTCCGCACCGTCTGCTCTTACTAATAATTCCGCCTCAGTCACCAATGCAAACCAGCCTCAAGGATTTTCTGATCCCGAGCCACCTCCAGTATTTGTTTCTAATATTAATAATTTTATGTCGTTTGGTGATGAAATAGCCGATCTAATCGGACAACCGAACTTTCAATGTTTTTCCCGACTAAACGATATAAAAATTAATACAACCACCAAAGAGAACTACAAAAAACTCGTGAGTTATTTGAGCACAAAAAATTATGATTTCCACTGTTATCAGTTGAGACAAGAAAAATCCTATCGAGTGGTTTTACGCGGACTTCATTCATCTACTCCTACCGAAGCAATCAAAAGAGGTCTAGAAGAAATTGGGCATCACGCAAGAAACATTTCTTCAGTGACACACCCCAGAGAAAAATACCCATTGCCTTTGTTTTTTGTAGATCTTGAACCAGCGAGTAATAATTCGGAAATATTTCAGGTGAGAAGGCTGGTGTACTCATCTGTCCGTTTTGAGGAGCCTAGGCAAAGAACTACTATAGTCCAGTGCACCAAATGCCAGACCTTTGGACACACAAAATCTTATTGTTACCACCCGGCTAGGTGTGTTAAGTGTGCCGGACCACACGCCTCTGACACATGCCCGAAATCTCGGACTGAGCCAGCAAAGTGTGCTCTTTGCGGGGAAGGCCACCCGGCGAGCTATAGGGACTGCATCGTTTACAAAAGCCTACTTCGCCAGAGATCTCAAAACATACCTGTAAAAAGAGATGATCAGAATATTCGTCCTCAAGTGCCAGAGTTGAATAATTTGTCTGATTTTCCTTCAATTCAGCAACCTACCAATTTCATCACTCCGCAGCAGCCGACCACATCAGCAGCCAGAGTTTCTACTGAGGAAACAAGGGAATCTCTCCCCGAGGTCACAACTATCAAGAAGCAACCTACTACTAGTCAGGCGCCTCCGAACTCTCAATTCAAGCCTCCGTCCTCCCGTCCTAAACCACAATCTTCCCGTCAACCGATCACTCCCCATAATCTACCCTTGCGGGTGAAACTTCCTCCTGAGAATCTCAATAAAATCCCTGAACGCCCTTATGATCAACCAACTCAGCCAAAACCCCAACCTCCAGTATCTCAGCGGACTGAACAGCTTCGTACCCCACGGCGAGTTCAGCCCCAAGCCAACAATCCTGAACCAATCAACTATCCATCCCAGGTCTCTTATCCTCCTCATCCGTTTCCCAACCATGATCCTTTTAACACATTCTCCATTCTCCAGTCCTTTCTCTCAGATCTTAGAGATACCATCCAACCGCTAATTACCCTTCTCACTAGAGTCCTTTCCCAAATCCCTTTTAATTTCCCACGATGAGTGTAAAGCCGCTAGCGATAGTCTTGTGGAATGCTAATGGCTTGCATAACCATCGTGACGAACTGGACTTACTTCTTCACGACAACCACATTGACATAGCACTACTCACTGAAACTCACTTCACACAACGATCACATTTTCACATACGTGACTACATCACTTATAGATCTGACCATCCCGACAACACTTCCCATGCTGGGTCATGCATCCTTATCCATAAGTCCTTACCTCATTCCCTTATTCCTTCTACTCCAACTGATGCCATACAATCAACCTCGGTAGCCATTTCAACTCGTCCTTTCCATCTTACACTCTCAGCTGTATACTGTCCTCCTGGTAACTCTCTTTCTTATAACCAACTTGAATCCCTCTTCCGATCCTTAGGACCGCGCTTCATTGCTGGAGGAGACTATAACGCTAAGCACCAACGATGGGGTTGCCGGACATCCAACTCCCGTGGTAATGTCCTTTCTCGCATCTCTACCTCCAATTGCTATACTATCCTTTCTCCTATGAGCCCAACATATTGGCCAACTTCCCTCAAAAAACGTCCTGATATCCTTGATATATTCGTTTCCTCTCAGATATCTTCCTCCCAATCCACAATCAAAACCCTAAATGACCTGTCATCTGATCATAGCCCAGTTCTTCTTGCCTTGCACTCGAGCCTTGTTCCTAGACCTACCATTCCCACTCTGATTACAGGACGAGTGGACTGGGACGGATTTAGAAGTGACTTGGAAGACAAACTGGACTTAAAAATCCCACTTAAGACTAAACACGATATTGATAAAGCCGTTAAACAACTTACTGACTCAATTAGTAGTAGCATACTCGACAATACTACAACCATTAATAATACTAACTCACAGGAGACTACCCTGCCACAGCACATTCGAATCTTGCTAAGGGAAAAACGCAGGGCAAGATCGAAGTGGCATAGGACTAGATATCCGTCAGACAAAACTTATTATAATAAACTGACTAACAGACTAAAATCAGAAATCCGAAAAATTAAAATTCAAAACTTACTCAACTTCACTGAAAAACTTACTATTACAGACAGATCATTATGGATGACGACAAAAAAGCTACTGAAGTTCAAAGACTGTAATCATCCACTCCTATCTGAATCCCATATCTGGACAAGATCTGATGAAGAGAAGGCCCAGATATTCGGTCAGCACCTTTTCCGAACCTTTAATCCACATCCAGATATCCATAATCCCGGTCACATTAAGTTTATAGAAGATGAGCTAAATATCCCACTCCAATTGGTCCTTCCTCCCAAAGCCTTCCATCCGTCAGAAATATCTAGCATTATTCAAAGTTTACCATCCCGCAAAGCTCCTGGGCATGATCTTATAACTTCCCATATTTTAAAACTACTTCCTCGAAAAGCTATCCTCTATCTCACTTACATATATAATTCCGTACTCCGCTCCACGTACTTTCCTACTTCCTGGAAATTATCCATTGTCAAAATGATACCCAAACCTCAGAAACCGCCAGAAAATCCATCTTCTTACCGTCCTATCTCACTTTTACCAATCATGGGCAAAATCTTAGAGAAGCTTATACTGAAACGTCTATATCCCATCCTAGATACTAATTCCATTATTCCTGATCACCAGTTTGGATTCAGAACGTCCCACTCTACTATCCAGCAATGTCATCGTGTGGTGGACGTTGTCTCGTCTACATTGGAGCGCGGCTTGTATTGCACGGGAGCTTTCCTCGATGTGGAACAGGCCTTTGACCGAGTCTGGCACCCAGGATTGCTTTACAAGCTCCGCAAATTCCTCCCTCCTACATACTTCCTTATCATCCAGTCCTACCTCACTGGCAGATCCTTCAAAGTAAATCATAATAATGCCTATTCATCCATTTTTAGTCAGTTTGCTGGTGTTCCTCAAGGCAGTATCCTAGGACCCATCCTTTACACAGTTTATACAGCTGATATCCCATCCCATCCTAACACTTTCCTTTCTACCTATGCTGATGACACATGTGTGTTATCAGTCAATGCTGATCCAACTATTGCCTCTCAAACTCTCCAATCCCACATCAGAGACCTTGAAGTATGGTGTCAGAACTGGAGAATTAAAATAAATGCCAACAAATCCAGCCAAATTACCTTTACCCTTCGTCGTAAACCAATGACATCCTGCCCTACTGTCTCCTTCAATAATACTCCTCTTGTCCCGGTTGAACAGATCCGATATCTAGGACTACACCTTGACAAACGCCTTACATGGAACCCTCATACAAGACTGAAACGACAAGAAACAGCACGACGTTTTCGACTACTTCAACACTTACTAGACAAACGTTCCAATCTTCCACTTAACTACAAAAGGCTCATCTACATGACTATCATACGGCCTATATGGACTTACGGAGTAGAGCTTTGGGGCTCTACTAAACCATCAAATTCTTCCCGTATCCAATCCCTACAATCCAAAATCCTGCGTAAAATCCTCAATGCTCCTTATTTTGTAACTAATAAACTGATCCACAAAGACCTTAATATTCCGTATGTTGCTGATTTGGCCCGATCTAGATACCATTCCTTTCATGACAAACTCCATTCCCACCCTAATCCTCTAGTTTCAATCCTTTCTTCCTCTTCAATTCCCGACAATCCTCCGAGGCGTCTGAAAAGGAGATGGCCCCGAGACCTTCTAGTTTAAAATAGTTACAGGAGTGCTACCATTGGGTAGTTCTTCTACAAGTCTCTTCCATGTCATTTTTCTAATATCATATTTACTTGATGTATTTTTTTGAGTACAGTTGTAAATTTCAATAAATTATGTTTAAAAAAAAAAAAAAAAAAAAATTTGTATAACAAAACAGACTTTAGGAGATCCCAGCGCTTCTCAGCCGAGTTACCGGCATTTAAAAAGGTGGTTTAGACTGACAGCTACTCGCTAAGAAGGTAGCGGGTTATTAAATGTTATAGAGTATGAGTTATATGTTAAACTATTTTAGAGGTTTCTTGGGATGTTTTTGTTTTCCAGAATTTAACGAACATACAAGTGAAAATTTAGAACTTCTTTTGAGCATCCCTTTAAATTACAAGGATATCCGTTCCGCTTTGTAGCATGAGTTTAATGCGCAGTAAAAATCAGTGGTGATATGAAAATTTGTATAAAAAAAGCACGTGATTTTAAAGGAAAATTGTTTGAATTCCTGTCTGTAAGATAAGATTTAATTAATCATGATCTCTTGTTATTACTATCCCACCTCGTGAAGAAAAGGAATTGGTGAAAAAAAAACTTTTTTTTTTTTTTTTTTTTTTTTTTTTTTCCCAGCACCTAGTTTGACTATGAAGGCTATACAGTTCCTCGGGTTAGGGGGTAAGGGCGGAGGGAGGGGCCGAGTTAAAATACCCACGGCACAAACTCATCATTTTTTATCCATGTTTGGTTGCTGGAAACTTAACTTAACTTAACACCTAAACTGCTTAATTATTTTTCGAACTTGTTTCTTCGATTTTTTTCTTGTTTCCTAGGAACAAGTCTCTGCCCTTTTTCACTATAAACATTCCCTATAACTATCACTCTTGCTATTGTCAGTTTTCCACTTATAGTTAGTAACATGGCATCCTCTACCCACATAGCTAAAAAAAATAAAGATTTGCAACTATTTTATTCAATCAAAATAGTCTCCAATACTACCAATACATTTCTGTTGGCAACTTCTCTGTTCCCTCAGAAAAGAATTTCTCATATTTAGAATTGATAAACTCCAAAAACGCGTTTTCTAATTCCCTTTGTTTTATTAACTTTTTTGCCATATAAATGGTGGTCCTGGAGTCTGAAAAAATGATGATCCTTAGGCATGATAAAAAATGATGATAGAGTGGGGCGGTTGTGGCAGAAATTCATATTCAAGCTACAGTATTTTTTTTTTTTTTTTGACGTCACGTAAAATGGACCCTTCCCTATTGACCAAAGATGGCTTCTATATTGCCAATTTGTGATGAATTTTATTGATTTGGTTGGAATACGATTTGGCATTGATGGTTTCTCCAGGATTTAAAAAAGTGTAGCGTATCAAACCAAATGATGCTCACGGAACAGTAACTCTTACCTTTTTTAATGAATTTGGAGGGCTTTTAAAAATGTCTTGCTGCTTCTCGTTTGTCGAGCCAGAACTTTCATTTTTGAGTTTTTTTTCAACGGTTTTTACGTTTTCAATTGGTTTGATGTGGTTATCGGTGGTCGATTTGACTTTAAGTTCGCTAACAGCTGTTCTTTGGTTTTCTTCAAGAATTTCTCTATCTTTAAGGCTGAACTCAGCCTCCCGAAATTTTTGATGCTGCATTCGCCAGTACCTCAATGATGTTTCTGGCCGTCTGGTTCCCTTCCGGCCGGGTTCAAACGAATAACACGTAAATAGTGAATTGCATCTGCTATGTTTTTGCCCGTCTGCTTTTCTAAGGCAGCGGTAGCTTCAAAAACTAGCTTACATACTATATTTAGTCAATATATAAACTATATTTAATGATACCATGGATCTCCTTTCCAAAGGTATCGTGTTTACCAATCCAATAGGTGGCATGCAGGGTAAGATTAAAGTAAACAAGATTCAATTAATACATTACTATAATTATTAATTTACACATATCATTATATTCACATATTGCCTAAAACTCTGATTGAGAATACTGAGGGACATTTTACTACCTTTGCCATACAATATTACAAATATCGATATACCTTTGAAACATTTAACCGGCTGGCGAAGGTGAAATCAGTCTTAGGTCCCCTTTCTTGGCATCATCCTCCAGCTGCTCTCAGAACCCCGACGGCCACCTCCTCTTCTTGTAGATAGAACCCGACTCACTCTTCCTGAGGATAAAACGACTAACTCATCGGTTCTTCTCTCTCATTCTTGTCACCTCGGGTTGGCCGAGATGGGAAGTACCGGTTGGCGGTATAGCCTTTGTGCTATTATTCTTATCTTTTCACCAATCTTAATATTCTTGTTGGCCGCCGCTGGGGGGGAAAACTACCAAAGGTTTCTGGTACCGCTGGGGGGCCCATACCGATGGGAAATCTAGGGGGCTAGGTAAACACCTTTTGATGTTTTGCCGACAAAGGTTCGTTATCATTAATTGTTTAATATTAAAATTATTTAATTATGAACTCCCCTCAGTATCCTCAATACATTACACATCTAACCTAAGCAGCAAAATGCTAAAAAGGTGAACTAACATTATCGTTTGATAGAATATTAATAAGTGTCATACAAATAAATTACGCAGTAAACGTAGACAGTTATACGGAGGGGTATTTTAAAGAAAACTTGATTATTCTTTATTATTTCCTATTATTGATTATTATTTATTATCCAATTGTATAAACAAAGCCTTGGGGCAGCGACGCTTAGGACTAAAGCATATATTTATTTCCTTCATTCAAACTTTTAACTATTTACTACATTTTCGACTTTCTATCAAAGACACTTATCCTTCACCGACCTTCTAACCTCGCTCAGGCTCTACGAGGAACCTAACTCCGTTATCAGCTGGCCGCGGTATCTCATCGGGGACTACTTGAGTTCTTTATAAATTGAACACGCCTGCTAACAGTAATCAGTTCACTCCACAACAATCCAAGATGCGTGTTTCCGTCCACATTTTGTTTGTTGCATTCCTTTCCGGAAGCACAGAGGCCCTACTCAGGTATTAGTTTATATTTTTATATTATTTTTTTTAGTTTACTGAAATGTCTACTCTGTAATTAGTAAATCCGTAGAAGATATTAGTTTAAGAAAGCAAACGATCTACTTTTAAATCAATTGTATCATGCTAATAATTTGTCAGAATCTAAATATGTGTATATAAATTGCCGGTTAAACGTTTGAGACCATCAACGGCTTAATAATAACGGTATTATAATTTGTATTTATAAACCAATTTGCTGATTAGGTGTAAGAAAGGTTTGTGACTATAGTAAATATAAAGAAATAATTTAATTAAATGTAACTATTAATGAGACTTCTAAAGTGATAAAAATCAATAAGAATAAACAATGTGATATTTGTGTCTGGAGCTTTATTTACAGTCTAGTAATATCCTAAGGGTAAGTGAGAAAATAATTTTTATTTTTAGTTTTATCCTTTAATTAATAACATTACCCTTGCTCCCGTTGAACAAATCCGATACCTAGGTCCCCCATATTGACAAGCGCCTTACTTGGAATCCTCACACAAGACTGAAACTACAAGAAATTGCTCGAAGATATCGATTATTTCAACATTTACTAGACAAACGTTCAAAACTTCCAGTATATTACAAAATACTCATTTACACCACTATTATCAGACCTATTTAGACATATGGAATCGAGCTTTGGGGCTCTACGAAACCATCTAATTCCTCCCGCATCCAGTTCTTACAATCCAAAATCCTGAATGCCCCTTATTTTGTCACAAATCAACTCCTTCATAATGACATAAACATCCCATTCGTTGCAGACATAGCCCGTGATAGATTCTCCTCTTTTCATTTTAAACTCCCTTGTCCAAACCCACTTGTTCGTAATTTATATTCCATAGATATCCCTGATAACCCTCCAAGGCGACTGAAAAGAAGAGGCCTCGGAAACTTATGTCTTAAAATAGTCAGTGAAATGCTACCAATGGGTATTTCTTTCTTAAGTCATTTTCATGACTTTTTTTATCATTCTACATACGAGGCATGTTTTTTAAGTAAGTACCGTTTTGGAATTAAAAAAAGACGTGCTAAGATATTAGAGTATAAGAATATCATAACGCGGCTCCAGTTTTTGAATACCCTCCTCAAAAAATTCTGCCGCCTGACTTGTAAAACGACATGGGTGGCCTACGTCACACCAGAATCAAAACAACAATCCATGGAATAGCGACACTCATCATCACCCAAAAGAGTGAAATTTAAGCAAACAATTTCTGCCCGGAAAATCATGTGCACAGTTTTTTGGGACAGAAAAGGAGTATTGCTAGTGGAGTTTCTGCCTCGTAATGAGACAATCAATGCTACCATTTGTTCCTGGAAGAAACACCTGGGCGGTCGGCGTCTTCAAGACAATGACGGAGTCAAAATATTTGTAATGCAGTTGGTTAATAAGTCAGGCGGCAGAATTTTTTGAGGAGGGTATTCAAAAACTGGTGGCGCGTTATGACAAGTGCCTCAAAACTCATGAACATTATGTTGAAAATTATATTAAGGTACAGGCTTTCTTGTAAAAATAAAATTAATTCGATATCTTTGCACGTCTTTTTTTTAAATTCCAAAACGGTACTTACTTAAAAGACAAGCCTCGTATTTACTTATTGTGTTCTCTAATACAGTTGTAAATTACTATTAATAAAAAATAAATAAATTCTTAATTTAATTTATTGATCTCTCGACTGCCAAATTTGTAAGAAGTTCATTGCACAGATGATTTTTTTTTTCATTAAAGAATGGATAAATAAACGAATTGCCCATTGCGTTGCGTATTGCAATCCACATAATACACGCCTAAGTGCTGCACAACAAAGAAATTCAAACAGATTAATTGATGTAAACCATAGAAGGCCTCAAACTTTTGACCATCATTTTAGGTCTGTTAATACTGACGTAAATTTTTTATAATGCATTGGAAGTTTAGAACGTTTGTCAATTAAGTGTTGTGGTAATCGGAATCTTCGAGCAGTTTGTCTTTTAAGTCTTGTGTGACGTTTTCAAGTAAGGCGCTTGTCAAGGTAATTATTTTTTATATTATATTAATTCGTAGAGAAATTCAAGTATTTAGGTTCAATGATAACCAGAAAAAATGAAATCCAGGAAGAAATAAAGCCTCGGTTAAATGTAGGAAATGCTTGTTATTATTCAGTTGCTAAGTTAATTAGCTCGCGGTTCTATCTAAAAACTTAAAGGTTAGAATTTATAAAACTATTATTCTTTCGAAGGTTCTCTACGCAACCGAAGCGTGGCAGCTTACTTTGAAGTGAGATGATGCCACTGGGGAGTTTAGAAGGTTGCACAACGCGGAATTGCGAAACTTGTATCCAGTGAATATAATTGAGCTGATAGCATCGCGGAGAGTCAAATGGGCGAGTAAAGTTGTTGGGCTAGGTGAGGAACGGATTCCGAGAAAGTTGGTATTCGCTGATCCGACTGGTAGGCGTCCGAAAGATAGGCCGAAGCGTCGATGGGAGGATTGCGTAAAGGCTGATCTCGGGGGCTTGGGATTAAACGGTGAACATTGGACGAGTCTGTGTAGGCGGAATTTGGTGGTATCGCCATCGAACCTTCGGGTTCAGTAAGCCTATCATTATTATTATTATTATATTAATTAATTACAAGTAAATATGATAAAATAAAAATAACATGAAATAGGCTTGTAGAAGAACTACCCAACAGTAGCAGTCCTGTAGAAAAATTTAACTAAATAAAAAATATATAAATATGCAATTGATCAAATTAAAAAAAAAAAAAAAAAATGGGCTTATAATCTTTCTTCTTTTATTAAATAAAAAATTAAAATTGAGAGTATAGGTAGAAATAATCGGGAGGTTTGATTGCGCGTGATTCATTGACGCATCTTAAACTTAAAATAAAAAAATTAAAACAGCCCTTAGAATATTAATAACGGGCATATCCTTCGGAATTAGTCCTTTTCGTGCGTAACCCCCCTTGGTGGCTGAAAAGATTATGGCTTTACATGATGTTTTCACATTTACTTGTATTTTTATTATACAGTTGTAAATATCATAAAAATAAATATTAAAAAAAGAAACGAATTCTACAGAAAAGGAGTATTTTATGAGCCAATTTCATCGTCCTTTACGAAGTATTGAATAAATGGTATATTTGCTATTGATATAATCCGTTTTACAGGATCCCCCTTTACAGAGTTCAGGAACCAAATGCGGACGCCTTTCAGAAGTACGTAATTAACATGAAGGCTTACAACAATGGTCCACGCTATCTCAAAGATTATGGATATGTAAGCTCATTACAAATTACCGAACTTTACTACACTTTTCTTTTGTTTTATTTATGCATGATTGAACATCCTCACAGATCCCGTATTCCGGAGAAATCGGACTGGGCTCTCCACCACAGAAGTTCAACGTTATTTTCGACACCGCCACCCCAGCTTTGTGGATACCATCTTCGAAATTCATCGCTAGTCAATCGTCCAGTTTTGCTAATTTGACAGACTGTAAAGTTTCTAGGCCTTACACAACGGGTCATCTTGAAGCTCTGGACAAACGAGATGTTTTGGAGGTAAGCTATTATGTTTGTTTATAATTGTACTTTGAAAAATGTATGAATATATTTGTTTGTGTTTATCGGCGTAAAACCCTAAGGGCGCCCTTATACTGCAGATATTTTGGCGGATGATGCGATAAGTGCCTTCTTAGAATTCCAATAATTTAGTGTTATTTTAAGAACCCGCTTATCGCCTAAACCGCCAAAACGCGTGCCGTAAAAAGGTGGTTGAAATGTTTTCGACAATCCATTCGAATATGGCTAGGGTTTTTTTTTTTTTTTTTTTTTTTTTTTATCATTTAATAATGTTGATATGGATGTCTGGTAGTTAGCAACCCTTGCGGTAACTATTGAGCATCATTTTTTGTACAGGTCCATGTGGATGAAAGTCTTCTAGACCGTGTTGCTTAAGATTTTTTTAATATTAAATATTCGATATTTAAGTTATTTTCTGTATTTGCTTCGACGGTGCATATAATAAAATAGGAACGACACAGAGAAGATTAGCATGGTCCCTACGCGAGGATGACACGCAAAGTCTTGAAGCGTTCCACATTTTTATCCACACAGAAGACTGAAACGACAAGAAACTGCCCGGCGCTTTCGCTTACTTCAACACTTACTGGACAGATGCTCTAACCTTCCACTTAACTACAAAAGACTCATCTATATCACCATCATAAGGCTTATCTGGATGCACGGAGTTGAGTTTTGTGGCTCTACTAAACCATCAAATTCTTCCCGTATTCCATCCTTACAATCCAAAATCTTTCGAAAAATCCTCAATGCGCCTTACTTTGTTACCAACCAACTCATCCATAATGACCTTAATTTTCCATAAGTTGCTGATTTGGCCCGTATGAGGTATCAATCCTTCCAAACACCACTCCCGCTAGTTTCAATCCTTACTTCCTCTACCATTTCTGACAATCCTCTGAGACGTCTAAAAACACCTTCTAGAGGTTAGGTTACCTAGTGGAGTGCTACCAATGGGCATATATATATATATATATATATATATATATATATACACATTATGAGCTAATTTACTTGATGCATTTACTCATACAGTTGTGAATTTCATTAAAATAAAAAAAATAACTTATTCTCTGGCTTTTCCTAAATTTTAAAACTTGGATAAAAATTCTAACTAATACTTTATAGTTTATTCAACCATTTTATTTAGCTTCGTAGCTGAAAACGCTTTGGAAAAACCTCTTTAACTCTAGTAATTTGAAGATATTAAATCAAAACAAAAAATAACTATTGATAAGGTTGTGTTTAACATTTTTAGTCCTCATAGCACATATCTAAATAATTAAGAAAATGGCTACGAAATTCTCGAATATAATATTTTTAAAAAAAGGAGACTTTTAACGAATTACATTTTTTTAAATGAATATAGATTAGAGGGGAAGCCGTGGCTGAGTTGCTAGCGCGCTAGTCTCTCATGCTAAAGTTGTGAGTTCGAATCCCAGTCCCGAAAGGGCATTTTCAAGCAATTAATTAATGGGAATTCACTCACAGCCTATCCCCTGGGTATGTGAGACCCGTCAGCCGAATGGTGGCCACTCACAAAATTAGGCGTTGGGAGTGATGACCCTACCCTAAAAATTGCATCGAGAAACGCGAGTGTAACCTATATCAATTTCCAAACATAACAAATATTCAGTTTTCCTGATATTTAAAAGGGTATATCTCAGAAAGAACTAGGTGAAAATTTGTAAAACAAATACAGATAAACTAACTATATGACGAGTTCGATTGGCATAATTTTGGTGACTAGTCCAATAATTATCAACTCTGTCAATTTTGCACATTTCCGAACGAAATTAAAACTACAACCATGATAAAAATATTATAATAAATCATGAAGAACTTTGACATTTTTAACACGTTTATCTGCATTGACTATAGGTTGTAAAAATAAATCAGAACATTGATTTAAATTGTTATTATTCCCGTAATTAATACTATTAATTACAGTAATTTCTCGAGTCGGATCTTTTAGGGAGTAAATAGAGAAATAGAAAAAACTTTTCTTCTGTTTTTCGTGAGTACCTTTAAATATATTAAGTTTATCACAAACATTGTATAAAAAAAAGTTAAAGAACTGAAAAAATACCATAACTATGATATTATACATTTTTCACTCAGAGAAATGGTTACTAAGGAGATAAAATTGATGGGTTCTCAAATCTTAGTAGAAATCCAATGACTGCAATGCTCAAGATGGGAAAATACCTTGAAGCTAACCAAGAACCTACAAGTTTCAATTGGAAGAAGGTGAAAAACGTAATTTAGGATTTTTTAAGTGTGACGGGAGATTTCTTAGGATTAGGGTATTTCGGGAGATTTTCAGGTTCACTGATTCATTTTAAAAGTTTTATTTTGTTTATAATTTGATTTTAGATTAATGGTGCAACTGTGAAGAACCAATCATTCGAATTAGTCACATCAGGATTGGAAAACATGACGTTCGACGGAATCTTCGGCTTGGCCTTCCCCAGCCCCTCGCCTGTCTGTGGTCCGGAGGTCGTCCCGATACAGAACATGGCGGATCAAGGCATCGCTCCGGCATTGTTCTCATTCTGCTACGCCGTGTGAGCTTATTCAATTAATTAATTTATTTGTTTGTATATACTTTGCCTTATTCGAAAATAAAATATTCGAAAAAAGTATATTAATAGACAAGAAGATGATCATGGTGGTGGTCATGAAAATGTTTCAAAATAATAAAAACGATATTGTGATTGTTTTATGACAATTCTAGTTCTAGACACTAATTCAGAAGAAAAAAGGATACTTCTTTAATGGGCCAATCCAATTAAAATCGTTCAATTTAAATTAATTTTGAGGCTCAACATTTTTATCAACATATTTTTTTTAATGATAATTCTCTATAACGTTCCTAAATTAAAATTTATGGGTAAAACCTTTTTCTAGACAATACTTTTATTTTTTAACCGATCTAAGTCAACATTTTTACACAGTGTCTATTGAGATATTACCTTTTAATGGCCACTATAAATGGCTTGTTTTTTTTTTTAATTATTAAGATTTTTTTAAGACCAAGAAAGTGGTCTATTTAGGCGATGGGTTGTAGAGACTAAAATGTATAGCACATTAATTCCTTACCGTTAGTTTCTGTTATGACTTGATTATCTGCGAAATCGTCATGGTTATGGAACGGATAAGTTATAGCTGGTAAAAAATATCACGATAATCTAAAATGTGGAGCGATTTCGAATGGCTTTATCCAAAGTCGATCAAAGGATGAGTAGTGTTTTCATTTGGAAATCGTTGTATCTAATTGAGATCTTAGAGATATTCAGTATGAAATTTGATTTGAATTCCAATATTTGAAGTTAAAATTTATTAGGATTAGGACTAATCAATAATATAAGTTTGTCGATATTGATCTAGCTATATCTTTAATATATATATTTGAGACGACAAGCTTAGAGAAAACGCCACGATGATTTTCTATAGGAGAGATTTATCACTCCTTATGTTTATTTTTGTGAGTCACTACCAATTAACTGACGGGCTTCACATACCAGGAGAATATCTTCGAGTGAATCCAATTACTTACTGTTTGCTTGAAAAAAGTGCGGATGCAATTTTGAACTCAACACCTTACCTTTGGCTTGTTAGTGTAGAGTGCATTGCAAAACGCCACCGTCCCACCTATTTTTTTTATTTTTATAATCTTCACTAATGACCACGTTAATTTCATTGGTTAAGCTTCTTTGGGAGCCTGGATTTTTTGTCTTTTTGTCACAGTTTCATAATTTTCGACTGCATTTGTTTTCTTTCTTCGAACCACTTTGTATCCCTATTTTTTTCTCTTCCAATATTGGTAAGATTTTTCAGTGTTTTCCGGTATTTGTCCCTATCCAGAGAGTCGGCATCTGGAATTTTAAGGTTCTATAATTCTTCTCTCATGCTTTTTTAGCTTAAAATGTTGTTACTTAAATAGATATTTTTGTTCAATCGTTCCTCCTTCATCCTTTACCTGGATCCATATATTTTCCTTAAGATTATCCTTTCTATTCTTAGAAGGTGTTGGGAGGAGACTAACGCGTTTGCTATCAGCCTCAACCCGGTCGTTATTAGAATAGAATAGAATGAGTTTTTTTGTCTTTGGGGGTTCCCCATACAAATAGAGCCTGGTCAGGCTATACATTACAAACAGCAATTAATAACAATTATAAGTAATAAACATGAAACGCAACAAATCACAATAGGATAATAGATAAGTATTAAACAGCACAGTAGAATAAACAAAATTAAGAGAAAGTAACAAATTATTTTTATACAGGTTTATACAATTTTTTTTTATGTTATATAGAAATATTAAAGTATTTTAGATTTTAAATATTCTTTGAAATATAAAGTTTTAATATATAGATATATATACATAAATACATTTTAAATTAACATCGGAATGAATGAATATTAAATATTTAGATTTTAAATGAGCATTGATTTATAAACAAAGTTAAAAGAGTTGTTTGAAACCAGATTATGGATTAAAGTAGTTCATTGCTATAGTACTAGCATTATCTATTATAAAAGCATTATTATGAAACATTGATTAGGTACAGTATTGTAAATTTTATCAATAGTTGGTTATTTTCTAATGTAGTTCGTAATTGTTAATAAATGTTACTCGTTTATTACAAATGATCCTAGTTTTAAGGTGCTAACTAAATAATAATACAGTAGTTTGACTTTAATTGGGTCATCAATAGTTAATATTTTAGGAAATAGGCTTTCTGGTATGTTATTAGCGTGAGGGATGTAGTGGTTTCTAATTGCTAAATATATTGGGCAGACTGCTATTAAATGGTATATGGTTTCATATGTGTTCATATTGCTTTTGTAGCTTAAAATGTTGTTACATAAACAGATGTTGTTGTTCAATCTTTCCTCCTTCATCCTTTACCTGGGCCCATAGATTTTCCTTAAGATTATCTTAGACTATTCATAGAAGGTGTTGGGAGGAGACTAACGCTTTTGCTAACAGCCTCAACCCGGTCGTTATTATAAATCGCTGAATTATCTGTCGACCCGTGTTATTTTGTTGAGTACATAAACAAATTTATATTAATTAAAATAAAACAAAATACTGTTTATATATCTGTGCAAGCTGTGATTCTTTCTATTCGTGATGAATTCCTTTTCTCTCCCGTCTGCGATGTTCCTTCTTTCCTTTCTTCCGGCTCCTACTCCTTGCTCCGACTCTCCGACAATTTTATGTGTCTATTTCCTTCGATGACGTGCGATTTGAGAACAATATGAAACTTTTCGCGACAGCCAAATTTAAAATAGTCTACACTCGCGGGTGAATCCATTATCTCTCCCACAATGCACTCTGCCTCTCCGGTCACTTAAAAGCCGATTGAAAATGCCTAAACCAATTGACTATCGCGCTTGCATATAAAGAATCACAAAATAAAATTACAAATAGAGAAATATGGCTATTGAAATTCTTAAGAGCAGGTCTTGTAGGTTAGTTATTTTATTAAGCATGTGTTGTTAATCTATATTTATAAAATAAAGTGCCATTTTACTCGATGTTCTGGTCATCGCAGTTTCTCAAAAACGACTATGGTTGTGAAGTTGGAATTTCTCCTGGAGGTACGTCTTGCCGTCTAGATGTGCAATAAGGCCAGGGTTGGGAAAATTCGTCCTCTGAGTGATTTAAAAAAATATTTTTGTAAAACGTAAAACAAAATTTTTTTTCGAATAACTCAGAAACTATACGTATCCTCAAAAACTATAAGTACTCATTTGAATGACAATAAAATTCCTAACTATCTAGAAGTAAAATCGTCTTAATCTGATCAGTAATAGCATAGATTATAAAAATACTTATAACAAATATATTTAGGTATATTTCGTTTCATAGCCATGTTTCGTATTTAGGTTTCTATCAAATTCGTATGTTTCATTGTTGTTGGTTTTTTAAAATGATCAGTAGCCTGAAAACAGTTTTGTAAAGACAATTTAACATAGTTCTGAATCCTAAAAAAAATGCGAGCTTATTCAGTTGGAAGGGTACACCCCGGAGTGCAAAAAATACGGATTTATGTTACATATAAGTTACGATGGCATAGAATGATAATGCTTTAAAAATGTCAGTATTAGATAATTACGGTTGTGGCTACTTCTTACTGGTATGTTATTGTAGGTTAAACGTAATACGTAGACATCGTTAAAAGTTTAACTCACTGCTTTCTCAGGTATATTTATATTGTATAACCTCACCTAACACAGTTATTAAAAACAACTTTCTTAATTTGCAGCAACTAAAAAAACTAAATTAAATAGTCGCGTGCAAAGCCGCGAGGTACCATATAAAATGACAGCCCTCCCCATAATTTTATTATGCCTTACCTTTGCATAGGAGAAGAGGTGCTTTTTATTGTAAATTTTGCTTTTTTGAATACTCACATTTTCTAATTTTTTTTATTTTCTCTGAAATCCTCTCTTTCTTAGAACCGTTGCGACATATTATTTCCCCAAATTGTTAAATTTTGTTGTCACTTTTATTTTTCTATATTTAGCATTAAATGTTTTTTTCCTGAAATTTATTTCATTAGTCATGATCTTCTTTTTTTTTCGTATGATATCTGTTTTCATATCTTCTACATAATTTCTTATTGATGCGTTTTTTTTTAGTTTATACTCTAAGTTTGTGTTCGTCATTTTTGTCATATTTACTTAATGACTATCAATTAAAAATAGTTTAAGACATGAATATAAAACTCGCCATTTATATCTTTCGTTTCAGAGAGCCTTGGACCTTGGATTCAGATGTTATCTACGTCGCTGATGTTATATTTGGTATCGATGAGGATTATGTGGATAAAGCGACGCTGAAGTACATACCGCTATCGAAGAAAGCAAACTGGCAGATCGCTGTTGACAGGTAAAAATATATCGATTACATATTCTTATAAATATGCTGGGATTTTAGGGTTGTGTCTTCAATGAAAAAGAACAAAGAAATGTGGATTTAATATACTTTACTGACTGGGAAAATCAATAGATCATGGTTATGTCTACCTGTAATATACTGATTTTCAGTAGAAAAATTAAGTTTACTTACAAACGTACTGATTGATAAAGTATAGAATGTAAACAAATGAAAAAAGAAATCTACTCATAAAATTTATTCTTTAATCATATATATATATATATGCATTTAGACATTCGTACATCAGTAACTTTTTTCACTTAAATAAATTTAGATCCTAAATTTCCCAGAGGTTTTATATAACGAAAAAATCTGGTGCAGGCAACACACGACTTTCACTTACCTCCATTTTTAAAATCAATGAAAGAATTTTCAAATACACTTAAAGATAAAAACACTTCTTTTTGGAAGAGGTACAAGCATTTATCGAGTAATTTATGACATGTCCTCCCTCAAGTCCTACATCGAAGTTTTGCGATGTGTTCCTCGTCATCGCCTCTTCTCCGGGTAGTGCGATTTTCGAATTAAAAATTTTCGATATTTAATTTAAAAGGAGTTATATCGTAAAACTTTCGTTATTTAAAAAAAAAATAAGAGTACACTTCAGATTCAGTTAAAACTAAATTTATTGGTCATCATTAATGTCTATTAACAATCTGTACACACGATTCTTTAATGGAATAAAAACGAAATAGCAAAAAGGAAAAATGCAATTGCAGGCCTTAAATATCAACAGATAATATAAAATCTTACAAATTCCACAAAAGCGTAATACAGTTCATTAAAGACAGTTATTTCATTTTTTTTATTTATACCAAGAACAGTGACTCTAACCTAACTTTATTTTATACGTCACCATTAAAAAATAAAAAAATTGGTGCGGGCAACACACGACTTTCACTTACCTCCATTTTTAAAATCAATCAAAGAATTTCCAAATACAATTAGAGATAAAAATACGTGAAACTATTAAAGAATCAATTAAATTGAATTTCTATAGAAACATGTGTTTTATTAAAAAATCTATTATATTATTATCTAAAAAAATGAATTAGTTTTACCTTCTTTTCATCACTGTCTATTAACTTTTAATTGCGTAAGTATAAGATTATATTTTTTCTATAATCTTTAGCTTTCCAACGGTATGTTATACATGTATATTAATTACTATTCTTATGTTCGAAAACGAAAGAAATGTATTAAAAAAATATTTTTTTTGTTTTCTCCTTTAGTTGGGTATCGAATTCATTCAATTTATATATTTACATGTTTTTTCATCATTGGTAACAAGATAATATAGTTATTTTTATAGAATCAACAAAATTAGAGGCACTTTAGGGGAAGAAAATTTAAAATATCGGCATTTAGGCCATGTAAGTCCATTTTAATCAGAATGAAATCTAAATGATATTAAAGCCCATTAAATTTTGCATCGATATAGCGAGTTTATTCAAAATCGTCGGATCCGTTTTTGAGAAAATTGAAAAAAGGTGCAAAATGAATGGTATAAAGTGGCTCTTCTGGTAAGGTCATTTTGATGAAAAAGGTTTTTTTATCGTCTCGGGCGTATAGTTGTCTTAAATATGAAATTTCGGTTTCATACGACTTTTCGTTTCCGCCCGGGAGTTACCCCTCCCCCTCCCCCCGCTCCCTCCCCCCCCCCCACACACACACACACACAGACCTTTTTGCGGGACTTGGTTATTTGGACTCAGGGGACTCTAAAATGTGTATTTCCGTTGAAAACTGGAATTCAAAAATTTTCACGATCGCAACTCTTTCCTTTACTATATATAGTAAGTGAAGGTAAAAATCAATCAGTGCTCTTCATTGCATAGATTCTAGGAAAGCTGTCTAGTTGAGATAAAACTACAATAAACTTCGACCCAGATTTCCCTTAAAGCTGACAGAACTGTGACGTAAGCAGGGCCGTAAATATGCGATGATGCAGTAGTTAATGTATTAAGACAAGAAATAATCTCGTTAAATTAATTGATAACTAAAGTTCTCTATTTTCAGAGCGTTAACCTAACAATCTACAGTGCCTTAAATTTTTTACTTAATAATAACTAAAACATGGTGCGCGCATAAGAAAAGTTTCGGTTAACCTCCCGCCTGAAATAGATTGTAAACTTATGCCTTTATTTTTAGTTTTAAACAATAAAGTCAATTTAGTTTCAATGGAATTCCATTTTGTTCCCAATAAAATATTTGTTTCCATGACATAATATTAAAAGAGAGAAAAAATTAACGACACAAAACTTACTTTTATGCCTTGTTAAACGTGTTACACCTTAAGGTCAAATAACTTAACACAATAAATACTTCTCACCCCAGGCAAAAGACATATCCTTGTGAAAATTTCTATGAAGGCATGTTTATTTACTTTTGGTTAGTAAATACTAGATAGATAAGATAGAGTTCTAATATGGCCTTGTTACTAATATGTAAACAGCACATTGACAATTTAATGGTTCTGAATACACACTAGGGACTCTCAATTACATTTATTAATAGTTCAGACGCTTTTGAAGAACACTTATCACTATACCTATTTTTAATAATAGTGAATATTGCCGTAAGTAGTTTGTGTACTAGTTTTGAAATGATCCCAATCGGTGGCTATATATAGTAGCCAGTTGGATTGCGAGGTCTCCAGATCTGACTACTGGACTCGTTTGGTGTGATATTAACCAATGTCTACAAGTCGTGTGAATGACCTTTATTCTTTACGATAAGGGCAGTAGAAAATTACGAAAGAATAACATGCATCATGTGGAGTCATCTGTAGTGTAGTGACAGGCATAACAGCCTTTTATGTCCAAAGTCTCGGGTTAATATTTGACAGACAGATTGTAATATTTCTCAATAAATAACTTAAAAAACATATATTTGGCAGATGGTCCTCTGGTTTTCCAAACAAAGTAAAAAAATCCTTGGTTATTCTGTTCTTCGAAGGGTACGTTAATAGTGGTTCCTTGCCTATGAGATGCAAGGTATTCGCTATAGATCCCTATTCTAATACAACCTGATTAAGGAAAATTTTGGACCCCCACTTCATCCGATTAGCCACAGTAGCATTTAATGACGTTAAATGAATGAACAAACAAGAATGTAAAGTGCCAATCGGTAACTGCTTTAGTAATAAAACTGAACCACGGTAAACATGAGCGACAATATTTCTAATTAATACATTAGTTGGAATGAATATTAATTTATTTATTATTAACTACATTATTCATAACAATGATAATCTTGAGACATGATTATGTCTTCAATAAATTGTTAAGGGACGAAACCACAAGAAAATTATTACTTCTGATGGAGTATTAGTTGACCGTAGAATATATACCATTGGAGAAGATGGTTAGAGCTGCAACTTCCCTCAGTAGATTCCGAAGCCATCTTCTTTTCAATCGCCTCGGATATTTATCAGGAATATGTAAGGTTGATAGGTTGTGGGCAAGAAAGATATGTAGGTTGGGAGTTTGGAATTAAGAGATATCTCTGCAACAAATGGGATATTGAGGTCTTTAGGGATGATTTTTTTTGTTTCGAAGTAAAAAACATTTAGGATTTTTGATTCTAAGGATTGGATTCGGGAGGAATTAGATGGTTTAGCACCGCCCCGATTTTATATGTCCAGATGGACCTGATAATGGTAACTTAAGTGAGTTTTTTGTAATAGAGTGAAAGTTTTAAACATTTCTTGAGTATTATAATAATTGGTATCTACGAGCATTTTCTTTTCGTTTAAGTCTTGTATGAGGATTCCATGTGAACTTATAAAATTAATCATTATCAATCAAGGAGTATGAATGCAATGGGATCAGCTGTGGTGTAGTGGGATGGCAGCCCTCAGACCTTAGGGTTTGACCATTTCGCTGGTTCAATCCCGGCAGATTAGTATAGGATTCCTGTAAGAAAAAAATAATAAAACAAAAAACCTATAAACTGTAATCCTCAACCTATAACCCGCATACCATGAAGGATCCTTGGCTTAGTACATTTGGAGATTTGTACTGTTTCTAGAAAAACGGCCGTACAATAAGGTGATTCGGCCGAGATTATGCTCAGCCGCAAGGTTTTTCCCCATTTTGGGTACCCACATTTCATATGCTCAATGTGGCTACCCATACTCTATCCTTTAGCTTTTCACGCCGCTCCCCTCACGACGTTTAACACGTTTACGCTGCGGCTAATATCTACGTTTTTCCTTGTGGGACAGAACTGTCTTAGCTGCTTACCTTCATGGGGCGGGGGGACACTGTTGCAAGTTTCAACGCGCTAAATGCGAGATTGTAACAGTTTTGACATGCACATATGACTTTTATGGAATATTAATTATGGAAATAAAAAAAAAAAAAAAAGATTCTTATATTATTATTTATAACTAAAAATGATTCTTATATTATTATTTATAATTAAAAATGATCCATATATTATTATTATTATATATTATATTCTTATATCATATTATGGGAATAAAAATATGAAAAGAAATCACAAGTAAAATTCCTAAAGAAGAGTAATCAAGTGAAATTAACCGATAAAAGACCTTTGATGGAGGATGTTGAAAGTTAAAAAAATATTTAATAAATAAACGCTTATGCTTGTTAATTCCTACAACATATAATGTTGAGAAAAAAACAAAATCAAATTTTTTTTTCTAATAGCGAGTGACTTACCTGTTATGCACGTCGCCCTACGGGATAGTTAAGCGTGACCCACTGGTGGGTCACTTTAACCCCACGGAACAGTCAAGCGTGACCCACTTTTGGGTCACCCCGGCGTGAGCGTGTAAATGAATTCACAAACAATTCATCAAAAATGAATAAAAATACAATTAATATGTAAGATGAAAATTTTGAATCATTATTACTAAATTAAAATGACAATAATCTGCGAGGAGGCTGAATAAAGAAATAAATTGTATAAGGAAAGAGGCGGCAGGAGAAATAATTAAGTGGTAGACACGTGAAAGAAAGGAATTTTAAGAATATCTAAAAGCGACAAAATTATTTCTAGTAATAAGAAGAGAAAACACGAAAATTACTTCTCGTTTTCAGATCTTTAGCTCATATTATCAGTTATGGTATTAAACCCTGAAACATCCTATATTACAAGGTATAATTTTATAGTTTATTATTTTTTTTATCAGTTCAACGGTTTTTTTTATTTTTTTCCACCTTATTCAATAGAAAATGTATTAAGTTTCCTTTTATTAATTTTGATTTTTTTTCAGAGTTAATACATGGAACGGACTGCCCGTTTGCAAAAAAGGCTGCCAAGCAATTATCGACTCTGCTTCACCTGTCATCGCAGGCCCTGTTGAAGAAGTCAACCAGCTTTATCAACACATCACGGGAGGTTGCAGCTACCACAACGGAACGTACGAGGTTAGTCCGACTTCCTTTGATTCGAATAAAAAATAAAAAAATAATTCAACAAAATAATAAGGCTCGAACCATTACTATTGCCACATTATTGATACTTGGTTTTAAGTTAATGAATTCAAAAAATTTCTTGGTTGTTTGGTGAATTAAAAACCATTTTCTGCAAAAGAATTCTCTACTTATAAAATAATTAGGCCTTTTAAATTTTCCCTAAACGTTTATATCACTATGAATATCAATGGTTGGTAGAATTTGAGTTCAGTAAGAAGATAATACAGAAAAAGGTCAAGAAATTAATATAAAAGAGCCCTTCGAAATGCTATAATGTCGCTGGTTGAAAGTTTACGTTAGTGTCAGATGTTTCAATAACGAACCTTTGTAACTAACCAAGGGAAAAAAAAAATACTTCTTCCCTGAAAATTTCTGGTTTTACATTTCAAAACACGTAGAACCCATCTAATAAATAAGGAAAAAAAAGTGTCTGCCCGCGATTTTTAGAATCAGCAAACCGCGATTAGTTATTAATTAAAGAAAAGTTACATATATATATATATGAAAAAATGAAAAGTTTTACAGTTTATTTTAGCAATACCAAATTTTCGTTTAATTAAGAAATATTAAGAGTTATTAATTAAGAGATATAGTGTTATAACTTAGCAATGGTAATTTGGCCTTTTTCCTTGAATATAATTTAACCGTGTTGTTGGTTTGTATTTCTTAAAATATTTGATTCATTTATTGATATACGTAATTATGTACCTTAGTACTTTAAATTAATTGCGAAAGCAGATTTTAAAAGCATAATATAATTATTCAGAAAAAAAAATTGTGTAGAAACTTGCACAACTTTAATAATTTACTTATTTCTGATGTATACAATACCTAATGACACATCAGGGTGAAAGTGATTTTCCTATTTCTGTAATGCTGTCTTTAATTCTCAAACAATTTTTTAAAAAACATCCAAAACTCTTAAAACAGTTAAACATTATATCAACAAATGTTTATATTTTCAGATCAATTGCCTCAATATGAAATATCTCCCAAGTCTTATTTTTACAATCAATGGTACTGATTATGACCTCGATGGAGAAGACTACGTTTTAAGGGTAAGCGATTTCTTCAATTTTAATGATACTTACCTTATTTATTTAATTGCGAGTTATACTATCCATATTATTTACATATGTACATTACATACTGTGTACGCACAGAATTAAATCTTTTGGAAATTCCTTTCATATCCGCTCTGCATTCCTTTGGCATTCTCTACCTACCCATATTCGCCATGTTTCTTCCCTTATCTCATAAAAAATTTATGTTTTAAAACACCTTCTAACATCCCAAACAGAGGCACACCAAATGTGAAAATTACAAACCTATCATCTAACGTTTAATATAAGACATATTTATTGTATTTTACCAAAAGACTAGAGTTATAGAATAACACATTTATTTTATAAATTCATTAGCTCTACTATCTTACAGGAGAATTTTTTCCCCCGCTTTTGTTCTTTTTTTTTCATATTCCACAGCTGTTGTACATATGTATATAAATAGATTATCTATTATTTTTAATTGTGGATAAAAATTAGTTTTATTGGTCTCTCGGCCAGACATATATGTACTAAAGTGTATTTATTATACAAACTTATTATTCTTAAGGAAAATAGTTCCAGAATAAAGCTACTTATATGATTATTAGTACTATTCATATATATTTTATGTTTTCCCTAAACAGTTTGGTGACAAATGCATCTCCACCCTTGTCGGAATCGACTTGCCAGAAAAAACTTGGATTCTCGGTGACGCCTTCTTGAAGAGATTTTACACTGTCTTCGATCAAGAGAATAGCAGAATCGCTTTTGGAAAATTGAAGAATGATTTTTCGCACTGATTAGTAATTAATAAACAAATAAAGAAAAAAAATGTATCCATTTTTGTTACTAAATATTACCTTTTACTTTTAGTTACCTTTATGTGAAATATATAGTAAGGTAAAGTATTGTGATCTAGAAAATTTTCGAAATCGAGTTTTCATCGGGAGGAAATACATGTTTTAGTCTTATGTCGGTTGAAATGACCAAGTCCCTGAAAAAGGTCTGTGTGTATGTGTTGGAGATTCTAAAAAAAAAAAAAAAACAAAAAAAAAAAACACCCACAACAGAAACAAATGTTTCTCCTGCTTTCCCTTTAGTTAATCAATAAATTATTTAATACATCATATTTATATGATGATGACAATAAATGGTTAATTATTTATATTTTAGATAATTTTTTTGTTGATGAATCGCCATTTAAACCCTGCATGAGTATAACTACCTCGGAAGTATGACTATGATTAATTAATGAAAATATAACCTGAGAAGATATTTTCAAACTTTATTGTTAACAAAATTTTCATTATTTTCCTTATAACTCTAACCTGGCCTTTTTCCTTTTTTTTTTTTTTTTAATAGGAAAACTTGTTTTTGATGATGGTTATATTTTCCTTTCGCTATGATTTAGAAAAAATAATTCCTTTTACACCCTACTCATAGTTAAGCAAGCAATTCGTAATAAATTTCCCTCAATAACCTGAAGGTTAGAGGACGAGAGAGTAGGACGGATGTGACAGAGTTATCTAAGCTCCAACAGTTTTAGTGACGCCCCTCATGCTACTTTGTTTGGGCATTATCATGCCACTGGGCCCCTTCCGATTGACCGATTTCATTATTGCAAATTTCCCAATCTTTGCTATTTCATAATGCATTAATTTGGTTACTATTTGATTCGCCATTGATGATTTATTCAGGATTTAGGGAGCTTTAATATATCAAACCAAATGAAGCCCACCAAACTGTAACCCTCACAATGTGCTGCTCCTCTTTAGTCGGGCTGCTATCCAGAACGTCAATTGTTTTCGTAAAGTTTCTACATTCCATGACAAGTAACAATTATGTAACGAAAAGGATCGAATTTGTTTCAGGAAAGAAGTGTAGCACAAACTTCTTACACTTTTTTTTTTTTTCCTGTCCTTTAATGTGCGTGGGACCTAACTTCCTAGCTTTCATACGTTTCCAATCATCTTGTGGGGGTCATAAATAGTAGATTTGCTTGTTCTCGAACATTTATTCTGGGGTTTTCTTCCACCGAATCCCACAAAACATAGTCATCAAGAGAAGAAGTCCCTTCGCTACTTTCATTGTCTTTCATTCTGATGTTTCGTCCTCGAAACTGTTTAAACCTTCGTTATCATTTATTCCAGTGATATTTCTGGCCGTCTGGCCCCGTTTCGGTCGAGTTTAAACTCGAAAACAAAATTATACAAATATGATGGGTTGACACCTTAGTTAAGAATGAATTATTTGTATGCAGCGAAATGTTCAAGAGGTATAGCAAAATTTTCGTTTGGAGAGGAGAAATGAAAACTCCAGTAAACGTAAAGAGTTTTATATAATTATTGTATTGATAAATATTATAAATAAAACTACCCCATAGTATAAACAAACTATACTTGGAACAATACAGCTTTATATTTGTTTTTCTCATTTAAACTTTTAGTTACTTACTACATTTTTGGCTATTCTATCCTACACACTTCCCCGACCTTCTGACCTTGCACAGGCTCTACGAGGAACCTAACGCCGTTATCAATTGACCGTGGTATCTCATCGTGGACTACTTGAGTTCTTTATAAATTGGACACGCCTGCTAGCAGCAATCAGTGCAATCCACAACACTCCAAGATGCGTGGTTCCCTCCATATTTTGTTTGTGGCATTCCTTTCTGTAGGATCTCACGCCTTACTCAGGTATTTATTCTTTTTTCTTTTTTTTTTCAATTTTCCGCTGTGTAATTATTAAATCTGTGGAAGATATTAAGCTTTAATGAAGCAACTGACCTCCATCTAAATCAATTGTATTATGCTAATGGTTTGCCGGAATCTAAAGATGTATTAATATATAAAGATATTAGTAATTTATATTTATATAGTAATGTACAGTTATGTTAAACAAATGATTTAAGTAAATTTGTAAGAAGTATAAAAGTGGTGTAAATGTTTTATGGAAGAACTACAATTGTTTCCTTTATATTAACAATTTTTAAGTAGTAGATTCAGCTACCTTCTTTCCAGTTGCTTTATCAGGAATATCTAAGGAAGATAGGTTACGAAAAAGTGTTTTTGTATGTGCATAGAGTTTGGAATAAAAAGGGGTTTATCTATTTCGGGCTTGGTCTGCGACAAAAACGAGTTGTTGAGTTTATTATAGATGATTTGATTTGTGAAAAAATAACAGGTATTCAGAATTTTGTGAACGATTAAGGATTGCAAAGTTTGCATGCGGGAGGAATTAGGTGGTTTAGTAGAGCCATAAGCTTGATTCCGTACGTCCAATAAGGTTTCGTAAAATTTTTTTTTATTAATAGACTAGAAGTTTTGAACGTTTGTAGAGTGAGTATTCTTGTAATCAGTGTATTCAAGCATTATCTCGTGGTTAAAGTCTTGTGTGAAGATTCAGAATAAATAATTCTTCTAACCCAGCCTCTATTCGAACTGGGGAATACTAATCTAGTCTTCTATTTACTAAAACACACAGCGGCACATTCACAAATATTCAATTTAAAATTCAAACGGTCACCAAATATTAACCAATTGTCTTATCGATCTGATCGATAGTCTCATTCAAGATTCAAGATGAAAACATACACTCTAATTTCATAATATCAATTATACGTACTTATGTAATCAATTAAGTTTATACAGAAATATCTAGAAAGGATTTTCTTATCAATCTCTCATTTGTCTCAGGATAAAAAAATACTCGAGAAATCTTTGATTCTGATAGCTATTATTATTTAAATTCAACGTATGCATGGAATTAATTAATATTACATTTCTTTATTTTATAATGGTGACGTTAGGTTAGAGTCACTGTTCTTGGTATAAATAAAAAAAAATATTTATTTTTTATTTTTATTTATTTATTCAAAGAAATTTAAAACTGTATTGATTAAATACAACAAGTAAATGGGATAGATTTGACATTAAGAAACATGAATGTCCTGTGAAGAAACTAACCATTGGTAGAACTCCAATGACCAATTTATGGTAAGAGGTTTCTTGGCCATCTTATTTTAAGTCGCCTTGGTGGATTGTCAGGAATGATGTCGAGGAGGGATCACGGATGAGTGGGTAGGAAATTAGGAATGCAAGATAAAAAAAAAAGAAAAAAAGAAATTGAAATAACTGTCTTTAATGAACTGTATGTGGAATTTCGTATCCTTTCATATTATCTGTTGCAATTTAAGGCTTACAATTGCATTTTTCCTTCTCGCTATTTCGTATTTATTCCCTCGAAGAATACAATAAAGAATCTGTTTACAGATTGTTACTAGACATTAATAATAACAAATAAATTTAGTTTTCCATCCAATCTCTTCCCGCATTCAATCCTTGCAATCCAAAATCCTCCCGAAACGCCTCTTACTTTGTCACTAATAAAATAATTCATAAAGACCTAAATATCCCATTAGTCGCAGATCTAGCCCAAACTAGATATTCCTCCTTTTATTCCAAATTACCTGTCTACTCCAACCCACTCGTCCGCAAACTCTCATCTCCTATTCCTGATCATCTTCCTAGGTGGCTGAAAAGACGATGGCCTCGAGACCTACTTAGCTGAATAAACTTTGAAGTGCTACCACTGGGTAGTTTCTTCACATGCCTGTATCACGCCCACTTGATCTATTAGCATTCACTTTATGTATTTTATTGTATAATACAGTTGTAATTTTTTTTTAAATAAAAAGAAATTAATAAATTTTTTTTAACTGAATCTGAAGTGTAATTATTATTTTTTTTTTTAAATAACAAAAGTTTTACGATCTAAATTCTTTCAAAAATCTATATAATTTATTATAATATAATTTTTGTTTTTAATTCGAAAATCGCACTGCCCGGAGACAAGGCGATGACGAGGAAGACATCGCAAAACTTGGATGTAGGATTTAAGAGAGGGCATGTCATAAATAACTGGATAAATGCTTACACCTCTTCTAAAAAGGTTAATGTGAAATAAAGAGAATAGATGTAAACATATAATATCTTTTTCTGGGTTTGACGGTCAGAAGTTTGCCAGGTTTGACGGAGGAGGAATGCATGGGTAGAGAACACTGCTGGCGTTAAGAAATGCCATATTTCGGTATGTGACGCAAGTTGCGAATCCCTTCTCTCTCCCCCCCCCCCAAAAAAAAAAAATAATGGTTCAATATAAATTGATGAGATTTTTTTCGATTCATGTAGAATTTTTTTTTTTTTTTTAACATCATATATTGCAATTTACAACTGTACTTCATAATAAAACATGTAAATATGATAAAAGATAATGACATGAAACAGACTTGAAAAAATTAAAATCAACGTAGTAACTTTTGGGAATTGATGTCTCAATTGACACGTGGATTTCCAAAAGATACTTTTTTAAGGTATTCATTCGGATACATTACAATTTCTCACAATGGACAATAATAATATTGCTACAGGATCACATTCATACAATTTAAACAAGACGAAAGACAAATTACATAAGATAAAACTGAAATATTGGATTGTTTCACGCGAAATGTCCGTTTTTATAGTTTCTGAAATACTTAAAGGATTTTGCAGGTCTTTGTTCTTTTCTTCCGAATGTTTACATATTTAAAGTAAACAGTTACCAATCCTCTACCTTTGTATTATAAACATTAGCTTCCCAATCAGATACCCACTTTTTAGTAAACCTCCAAATATGAACATGGAAACACGCGATTTTCAAGTAATATTTTTTACGAGTTTAAACTCGGCCATTCAGCAGGTGAGGCCGCTAGAAATATTTGCAAGGCGTTTGGGGAAGGGAGTGTTAATGAACGGACCATTCGCCGTGGGTTTGCTAAGTTTTCAGCTTGGGATACCGAATTGGAAAACTTGCCCCGAGGAAGACCTCCGTCCGTAATAGACAACGATGTCCTCAAACATAGAGTAGAAGGAAACCTCTACCAGGTTAAAGGACTTTCAGCACAACTAAATGCAAGTGCATCTACCGTTTCCAGACATTTAAAGTGTATTAGGGAAGTAAAAAAGCTGGATACATGATCTCACTGAGCGGCAGCAAGACCCCATGTTTCAAAACATACCGTGCAAAAATTGAAAGAATATTACCCGAAAATCGCGTTTTTCCATGTTCATATTTGGAGGTATACTAAAAAGTGGATAATTGATTGGGAAGCTAATGTTTATAATACAAAGGTAGAGGATTGGTAACTGTTTACTTTAAATATGTAAACATTCGGAAGAAAACAACAGAGACCTGCAAAATCCTTTATGTATTTCAGAAACTATAAAAACGGACATTTCATGTGAAACAACCCAATAGTTACTATAATTTTATCTTATAATTTTTTTCATATTTTTTTATGTAATCCGAGACCCCAAAGGTTAAATATGGACAAGTTTCATAATCTTCTAAACCCATCTAAATCGGTTATATTATCCACTGTGTGCCTGTTTTTTATTACTCCTCCATCATGTGAGTCTTGTATTGAGATTATTGTATAGGCTTCACTAGAAGCACATGTTCTGACTCACTCACTCACAAGAGGAGTATTTAGAGAAGAAAATATCTATTTTCATTTCCGAAGGATATGATATTACGATGTTCCATTAATATAATATTTTTTTACAGGATCCCCCTTTACAGAGTTCAGGAACTAAATGCTGATGCTTTACAGAATTACGTAATTAACATGAAGGCTTACAACACTGGTCCTAGCTATCTCAAAGATTATGGAGATGTAAGCTCATTACAAGTTACAGTACTTTAATCAACTTCGTCTTTTATTTTATTTATGCATGATTTAACACAGATTCCATATACCGGAGAGATAGGACTAGGCACTCCACCACAGAAGTTCAACGTTATTTTCGACACCGCCACCCCAGCTTTGTGGATACCATCTTCGAAATTCATCGCTAGCCAATCGTCAAGTTTCGTTAATTTGACAGACTGTAAAGTCTCTAGGCCTTATACAACCGGTCATATTGATGCCCTGGACAAACGAGATGTTTTAGAGGTAAGATACTCTAAAAGTTTTTTATTTTTATCTATAAATGTTTGTTTGTGATTCATGTTGTAAAACCCAAGAGCATGCAACGTTTTCGAGAGTTCATTTTAGTATCGCTGCGTTTTTGATATTTTAAAATTTATTTAATGTTTATAATGTTGCGCGTCTAGCTTTTACTATTGCGCATTCTCTTCATAAATATAAAAAAAATTACATTTTCGATACATTTATGTTCAGCAACCAATGGTTTGAAATACCTAAAAATTGATATTAAAAAAAAAAAAACAGTTTACATTAGTATGACTTTGTTTTTGATATTTTTAAAATTATTTAATGTTGATAACGATGCGCGCCTCGCGTTTTTTATTGCACATCCTCTTTATAAATATAAACATTTTACATTTTCGATGCATTTATGTTCAGCAATCAATGGTTTCAAAAATTTAAAACTATATAATAATTGTTCATTATCCTTCCGGTAATAGCTGATAAAAATATCCGCAATCCACCGCGTAGGGTTTTGTAAGGAGGAGGAAGAAAAATGGACAAAACTGTTTTTGTTTTTTTTTCTTATATATCTCAAAAACTATTATATTTATGGCAGACTTTAAAACATTTAAACTTAAAAAGCATCTAAAGTTTTACGATTTATAACTAATGCACCATAATTCTTTACTCACCAAACTTTACATACTGACTTACACTCACAAACAGTGGATGAACACATAAGGACACTATATCTACTATTTCATGATAATTTACACGGATATCCCAAGGCACTTATAAGAGATATGGCTACCACCGACATGCATATCAATTCGATAAGGATGTTAAACAGATATTGGATGCAAGATCTCCTGTGTTAAGTAATAGTCGATCTAGTAATAATCACTGCTACTGTACTGATCCTTCCTCATGCCTTACATGTAAACATTACCTGCACGATTCTTTACATTTACTGATTGTCCTTACCGTTTGGACAGGTAAAAATTAACATTCAAGAAAAAAAAATATTTGAAAATTTTGTAATAATTTATGTATACTGTAGGTGGAATAATCAGGAGTCAGTCATTTTTTTTTAGAATTTGTTTTTCTAATTTTGCCAACGTTTCGGCTCAAGCTTGTGTGCCATCATCAGTACATTACTGAGCCATGCCCAAGCATAAACTGTGTGTGTTTATGTTAGTGAGTTTAGCTTGGACATGGCTCATATATGCCCTGATGATGGCTCACAAGCTTGAGCCGAAATTTTGGCAAAATTTAAAAAAAAAATGACTGACTCCTGATTATTCCACCTACAATAGTTTCTACAGTCGAATATACATCCTCAATTTATGTATACAATGCTTTAATTTCTGTTATTCATCATACAATTTCATGATGTTTGGATTATTTTTACTGAATGTTGAGGACTCATAAATTTTGTCCCTGAAATATCTTCTTAATAATTTATTTCACCGAAAAAATGTATTGAATTATTTTAATAGTATGTATTAATATTTAAATACAATAACAACAGGTTTTTGGATATACATAGGAAACTTAATATGAATTGATCTATATTTTTGTGAAAAGGAGATAAAAATAGAGAAAACTGTTTTTGATTTTTTTTTTTTTTTTAACATCTCAAAGCAAAAATTATATTTAAGGCAAACATTATAATATTAAAATTCTGTAATAATTTTTGTACACATTTCTTGCTCAAATAAATGATTACGAAGATACTTATTGAATAAAATGTTTGCTTTATAATATTTATGTACAAAAAACTTATTATAAATTGTTGATTTTTCTTCCCATCATAACTAATAATTACTAAGGTGCTTTCCAGTGTGGGGTTTTGTGGGGAGGAGAAAGAGAAATAGAGATTTTTTTTTTTTTTATCGGGAACATCTCTAAAAATAGTATGTTTATCGCAAACATAGTAATATTAAAAGTTAAAGAACTTTAAAAATCTTATAATTATGATCTTATAGATTTTTCACTCAGGCAAACGGTTACGGAGATATTTGATATATAACATTTATTATGGGTTCTTCAACTTTAACAAAAACTCTCAAAACACCATGAAATTGTATAGTCAAAGTGGGAAATGTCGGAGGACTAATCAAAAGCGTAAGATTTTGAAATGGAAGAAGGTGACAAATGAAATTTAGGATTTTTAAGACAAAACATGTGCACTGGAAGATTTCCTAGTATCAGAGGATTTCGGGAGATTTTCATATTGACTGATTCCTTTTTAAAGTTTTATTTTGTTTGTAAATTTGATTTCAGATCAATGGTGCAACTGTGAAGAACCAATCATTCGAATTAGTAACTTCCGGATTAGAAAACATGACGTTCGATGGAATCTTCGGCTGGCCTTCCCCAGCCCGTCGCCTGTCTGTGGCCCGGAGGTCGTCCCGATACAGAACATGGCGGATCAAGGCATCGCTCCGGCTTTGTTCTCATTCTGCTACGCAGTGCAAGTTTATTTATTTTTTTTCAAACTTAAACTTTTTCGAAAATAAAATATATTAACGAGCTACAAGATAGTCCTGGTGGTGTCAAGAAAATGTATTAAAATAGTAATAAACACATATTGCTATTATTTTATGACACTTTCAGAGAGCCTTGGACCTTGAATTCCGACGTAATACACGTCGCTGATGTTATATTCGGTATCGATGAGGATTATGTGGATAAAGCGACGCTGAAGTACATACCGCTATCGAAGAAAGCAAACTGGCAGATCGCTGTTGACAGGTAAAAATTACATCGACTTAATATTCTTATAAATATACTGGGTATTTCAGGGTTGATTCCTAAATAATGAACAAGCAAATATGTGGTTTTAGTATAATTAAATGACTGGGAAAACAAGAGAAGAAATATTTTCTTCTCTCTGTAACAAAAACGTTCCCAATAATCTTCTATCAGCTATACAATCGGTGTATCAGGATCCCAAAGGAGTTGTTCGATTGAATGGCATGGAATCTCAACCATTCCCTTCACGAAAGGAGTAAAACAGGGAGATAGCTTGAGTCCACTCCTATCCATAGCGTTCATGGACGATATCATTAAAATATGTAGGAGAAGAACCCCCAGAGCGGTGGTTGGGCACCAAAATATATTCCCAGTACTGGCTCAATTATTAGTTTATGCTGACGACATTGTGCCCATTGCGGATTCCCAGGAAAACCTCCAAAAAGCTGTTATAGAATGGAGAGAGGAACTACACATAAAGGGCATGGAAATAAATGCCGCCAAAAGCAAGGTCATGCAATGCGGAAGGACGATCGAGGACATGATTATAACCTGTAATGGAGAGTTGCTAGAATGTGTAGAAACCTACCAATACCTAGGCACCTTAATAAGTCGTGATGTCAAGCTAGATATGGAAATCGGAAGTCGGATCAGCAAAGTAAACAGCTTCTACTTCCAAATTAACAATACCATAGTCGGCAAAAAAGAAATATCCCGAGACATAAAGTTATTCATTTTTAAGACGATATTTCTTCCGGTCCTATTGTATGGAGCAGAACACTGGACAGTCCTAGATAAATTCATCAAAAGACTCACTACAGCTGAAATGAGATTTCTCAGGCGAGTGGTGGGAAAAACAAGCAGGGACTGCGTCAGAAACGAAATCATAAGAGAGGATCTAATAGTATCAACTATGAAAAGCAGGATCGAGGAATGACAACTGAAGTGGTTCGGGCATATATGTAGAATGCCGGAGGATAGGAAAGTTAAATGGTGCCTGGAAGTAAAGCCAGAAGGGAAGAGACCAGTTGGTAGGCCGCGAATCACGTTCAATGATTGTCTGGAAAAGGTAGGAGAAAATCGGGGGATGTCAATGGCTCAGATGAAACGTATGGCTGTGGATCGAGAGGAATGCAAAAAGTGGGCCGAGGCAAAGCATGCTCTACGCTGAAAGGCACTAAAGAGCAAGGGAAAACAATAGCTCTGTCTATTGTACAATCTACTGCTTTTTCCAGTAAAGGAGATATTAAGATGGCAGGTGGGCTGGTGAATTGATGAAGTACAGAAGGTAAAGAAAGAAAGAAATAATGTACTATTTAATAATTTAAGTACATTTAGACATTGGTATATTGGTGACGTCTTTCACTTAAGCCCGGATAGTTCGTGAACGGGAGGTCGTAAACTTTAACACTTAGGCAGAGGATGTCAAAAAGCCCTAACAATTAAAATATTTTTTAAAAATTAATTCTTAATTCATGATTCTGCTCTAAGACGGCAAAATGGTATAAATAATTTTTTCATGAATTAATTTCTTTTTTACTTTCTGGAGTGTCATTCGTCTATGTGTAGAATATAGTATAATGTCATAAGTCTTTCCCTTTCAATTGATGAATAAACAATAACTATATCTTGTAAAAATAAACGAATCACCCGCAAAACATAAACGAGTGGACGCTGGATGAGAAAAACTCTTAATTATAGAATAAGTGACTTATAGCATTCAGCCATCTTTGCACAGAATTCATTCAAAGCAAAATAACTCCCACGCGGTAGGTCCTTGTGGAGAGTTATATATAGCAAAAAAAATTTTCAATAAATTTCGGACAAGGAATTTTCGATCCGAGCTACAATAACAGTGTGAACAGTTACAAACATAACTGTATAATACACCGTTGGAAAGCTAAATATTTTAGAAGATAATAGTAATAACATACCATTTAATAATAATATGGTATGATAAATAGTGAATAAAACTAAGTGATTATTATAATTATTTCTATTGTGATCTTATTTTAGCTAAAATAAATTTTTAAATGGAAACTCAATGTTATTCTTTGACATATTTTCTACTCCAAGACTAGACAGAATATACAAAACTTAATTTTTAAGGTAGTGCTGCATATCTATATGCAGTATAGTATAATTTTATTAGAAATATTAGTTAAAAATAATTAAAGTTTTTTTTTTTGCTTTATTTGGAAATAATACAATTTGCCACCATCTTAGGCAATGACTATTACAGCTATAAGAAATCATTTATTACATATGTACAGAGTAAAAAAAAAACAATAAAATAAAAAAAATTGCAAAAGATAATTAAAAAACCTAAATAACATTAATTAATTTTTTTTATTATATAATTTTTTTTTTATTCCAATTTAGTTTTATCATTTTTTTTTACATTTTAAAAGCTCTCTTAAAAGAATAACAACAAAATATTAACATATTAAAAATACAATTCATACTTTTACACATGCCGCTTATCGCATACCATGCAAAAGGTGGTGGTCTCAACATCCACACCGAAATTCTTTAAGAAGCTCCTCGGTGAGTTCGGCACAGTTCTGCAAGCTCCGAACCAAAGCTCTCGCGGGACTTCTCATTCAGGAAAGGGATAAACTTTTATTATATTTGCTTCTTTTTCTCTTTCCACCTCATCCACCTGATCGAGGTCAATATACGAGTAAACCTCTCGTATTTCATTGTAGGATCCAAAATGATTGCTGACTTCTCAGTCAAATGGAACGCCACAATGTCAGCATATCGCGTTGGTCTATCCAATAGATCTCATCGAAGCAGACGAAGTATCTCCCCTTGAGATGCCTCATCAATTCATACTTGACTCGGTGGTGACGGCGTGTTATGAAGAGGGATTTGTTGGGACATTTTACCAGCACATATAATAGAGTTTTAGACTCTCTGTTGTATTTGCGAACGAAGGTAAGTGAAAGTCGTTTGTTGCACGCACCAGAACTTTCATCAGTAAAACGGTTTGTTATATTGTATTTAAGAGTTTCTCCTCATCTTATTAATTAGGGAATGTATTAGATTATTTTTATGAGTTATGAAAATCAAATTTTTATTTGGTTAGGGTAAAGACTCTATACGGTCGGTCCGTTTGTAAGAAAGGCTGCCAAGCAATTATCGACTCGTCTTCACCCGTCATCGCAGGTCCCGTTGAAGAAGTAGAACGGCTTTATAACGACATCGGCGGAGGTTCTAGCTACCACAACGGCACCTACGAGGTTCGTTAGATATGCATTTATTTTAAGAAAACAATATAATATAATAATTCTACAAACTAATAATTAAAAAATATAATTCAAAAAAATTATTATTCTATTATATCATTATGAATATCAATGGTTGACCGTATTTTAATACAGTCCCAAGGTTTCGAACCCAATTGTAGGTTGCGTCTAAAATCTGTGAGTATTGTTGCTCTCACGAGCGGTATTTAGCATTTATTTTAGTGAATATTATAGGTATTTTCTTATTTTCGATGTATCCTATGATCTATAAGGTCGAAAATGGTTTCTTAATTTCTCCCAAGCTGCCATTACCCTCTTAAACAGTTAGTAAATCATATTCAAACTCAAAACATATAACAATTTTAATTATATCAACAAATATTTATATTTTCAGATTAATTGCGTAGACATGAAATATCTGCCAAGTCTTATTTTTAGAATCCATGACACACATTATACCATTGATGGAGAAGACTACGTTTTAAGGGTAAGTAATGTCCTTTAATAATATTGACTTTATTTTCCTACCGTCAAGATAAACGTTCCATTTATATATATATATATATATATATATATATAAATAATAATATATATCATACTATTCTTAATGTTGTGTGTTTTCCTTAAACAGTTTGGCGACAAATGCATCTCCACTCTAGTTGGAATTGACCTCCCAGGAAAAACTTGGATTCTCGGAGATGTCTTCTTGAAAAGATTTTACACCGTCTTCGATCAAGAGAATGGCAGAATCGCTTTTGGAAAATTGAAGAACGATTTTTCACGCTAATTAATAATTAATAATCAAATATAATAACGACAGTTATCGATTTTATTAATTAATATTATCTTAATCAACTTTCTTATTAAAACTGTTATTAAAAAATAAACAGTACACTTTTATGTTCCCAAAAAAAGATAGTTTATTATTATTTAGATTAAAAAAAAAAAAATCCTTTCACTTACCACCGTTTTTAATATCAAGTTTTAAATAACAAATCTTTTTCCTTCCCCCGTTTTCCCTTTAGTTATTTATCTTATTATATCATACTTCACATTTCTACTATTTTTCGTCAATGATAAGAACAAAAAATGCTTTATTATTACGAATCAACAAAATTAAAGGTGCTTTAGAGGAATATCTTTTGAAAAGCCTCCTCAATGCATTACAATGAGGATAAAATCTGTACGATATTAAAGCCCATTTAATTTAACTTTTATACAGTGAGTTTAATTAAAATCTTTTGAGCCGTCCATGAGAAAACCAACAAAATAAAACAAAACTTTAAAAGGTGCGAAATCCTGCTATTGGTTATCCGTATTCAAAGTTTATGGAGAGGAATGCTTTTTGATTGAAGGAGATTGAGTAATTATTGAACACACTGATCCAAAATTATAAAAGATAATTGTTTTCTAAGCAAATTAAATTAAAAATATTTCCAAAGAGCTTCGTGGCATCCTTTTAATATACACCCGTAGAATCCTATAAGATATCAATTGCAAGTATTAACCGCTTGGGTGAGGAAAACAACTTAAGCCTGAATCTAGCGAAAACAAAACCAATATTCATAGGCTCAAGACCTTCTATCCATGTCCTTCCCTACTATCCATTACTATTCCTCAAAAAAACTAATATCCAGTTCTAAAACTCCTTAAAAATCTAGGGGATCGACCTTCAAGAAAAAACAAATACAAAAAAACTTGGATTCTCGGAGATGTTTTCATGAAAAGATTTTACATCGTCTTCGATCAATAGAATGGCAGAATCGCTTTTGGAACATTAAAGGACGATTTTTCAAATTACTAATTAATAAACAAATGTAATAACAAAAGTTATTCATTTTTGTTTAGAAATATTATCTTAATTAATAGTTAGGGGTTACTTACCTTTGATCAGATCTTAACCTGGAGTAATCATACTTCTCAAAGGGGAGCCCGTGGTTGAGTAGCTAGCGCGCTAGTCTCTCATGCTGAAGGTTGTAAGTTCGAATTGCAGTCCCGGCGGGCTTCTATAAGGATGTAATTAAATGGGGATTTACTCACTACCTCTCCCACGGGTAAATGAGACCCTTCAGCCAAATGGTGGCCACTCACAAAACGATGACCTTACACTAATAATGCATCGAGAAACGTGAGTGTGATCTCCCAAAAGATTACACGAGACCTAGAGCCTACACGGCCTGTCGCTCCACTGGAAGAATCATATTTCTCAAGTCACCAGAAAATCCATATCCACCCTTAAGCAGCTCTCCTGACGGTCACACTTCTCTCTAACTGGTCAATCCTATCCCGAATCTCGAAGAAAATACTTATTTGACATCTTTTTATTTCAATCCTTCCGGTATAGAAAATCTTCCTATATCTTTGACCCCCGCTCCCCTCCGTGTACACCCTAAAACAAAACATCTCAAAAAACCGATTTATATTTAATATCTCATAGAACTTCTTCCTTTGAAAAGTCCTTTATCCCAGTGCTACCACACTTTGGAACTCTTTACCCTTCTTCCTTCGTAAATTGTCATCTCTAACCACTTTAAAACACCATTTATTTATCCATCTCATCAAGAATTAGTCTCCCTCACATATACAATATATCTTGAATTAATTATACACAACTAAATTCTTACAAATTTAAAAGCTATTATGTTTTATGTGTCTTTTAGTTATTTTGATTCTTAATATTTAATAATCTAATAGTTAACTAGATAATCATTCAATAATGACGGGACAAACAGGGCTTCTTTTGTTTTTTTGACTATTATTCTTAGGTAGCTTCCGGACTATGTAATTTTTTTTAATTAATAATAAGGATTAAAAATTATAAAGAATGATTTTTTTTCTCTTTCATTTCATCCGATTTCCCAATCATTAATTTTAATGATTCCTAAATACTAAAATTAATGATTTATTTAGAACAAAATTATAACTATGAAGTTATAAACAATTTTAATCGTTATTTTACTTAAGTTATCCAAATCCATTTTATTTTATCTTGCAATCATTTTAAAAATAGATTAGCTTGATAGATACCAATGCATAGTATAAAAAAATATTAAACTGATTTACTTCACACGTATTGAATTTCATAGATCAAATTGCAAGCTGGTTGAGGTGGCTATTTTCATTGACTCATTCATGTTTTCCTTCTAGTTCCCTCAGATGTCACGATAGACTTAATCAAACTTGCTATCTTGATTCTTTTTCTGTAAATTACATTACAATATCAAGTGACGAAGTGTTTGTGTTGTCAGTCTCAATTGTCTGTATTTTTAAAACCTTTCAAATAGTCTTTAGTTACTATAGATAAGAAACAATTTAGATTAAAGGACCTGGTATTTGTTCTGCATAATATCGGACCTCTAAAGTCTGAGAAGCCGCTTTCGTACTGAAATTCTTATGCTGGATTGTCAATACTTTAAGAATGACGAATAGACAGCTATAGAAGCCGACATTGGATTGAGTTTAATTTCAAAAGTCTGCAGAAGAAGAGGTTGAGGACATATTCCTTCATTTAGTATAAATAACTGAAATGACGGGGTCTCTTTATGATGTAGTGGCTTCCATATCAGCCGTCTATATATAAGGTTCAAACCCAGCTAATGACCCTAGGATTTGTTAAAGGTAGAGAAAAATCCTTGGTTATTCCGAACGTACAATAGTGATATCGAGTATGTGCTATGTCAGGTACAGGTTAAAGAACCCTATTTTAATTTAACCTGGATAGAAAAAATTTAGAATGTCCACTGTATCATCGTCTGATTTGCTACAGTAGAAGAAAGAGACATTAAATGAAGAAATAACCTTTGAATTGTCTTAGAACCATAAATGGGAAAAATTAATCATTAAAAACAAAGGTAAATATTAGGAACAAGTTTTGAATCGAATTTTCCCATTATTTTTTTGCATTTAATCAAACATCATGTTAGAGCATTCGAAACTTAAGAAGCCTAGTTGAAATAGATTTTTAAATATTGAATGAGTTTCTTTTGTGATATTTATGTTTGGTTAAATGATATAAGTGTGGAAATTATTATCAGCAAAAAACACTCCAAATTTTTTCCACCATAACGACTTCTTATGCTAGATTTTTTGAACAAATATCTTTAGCTTTACAGTGAATATTCTTGATCAACATCACTAGACTTCTTTTAGAATAAAATAATCTGAAATTTTTTTCTTTGGTGGATTTATAATAGTTTTTATATGTGCATTTATCGAGACGTCATGCTCAAAAAGGTACTGAAATTTTACAAACTTATTCGATTATGTTTGCATATAAATTTAATAATTTTTTTTACTGTATTAAAAAATCATTTTTTATTAAAGCTACTGATTAGTACTTTTTGAAAATAATTGCTTTTCTCATAGCCCGATTTTTGAGTGTTCATTGTATAAAAAGAAATAGAAGATTTAAATGAAACTGATGAGAACACAAATATATAAAAAAAAAATCAATTTAATAAAAAATTTCCTCTTGTGCCTTTTGGAAATCCACGTTTTAATTGTTGGTGCATTATTTAGGGAAAAATAAAATAACGGTACACCTATCATAGATAAAATAAAATGTAATTATTTAAGCTCTTTCCGAGCATTGACATGGAAATAAAACAATACTTTATATTACTGACCATTTAATTATACATCAGCAAACTGATGATTAATCAACATTTTTTCGTAAAACCATACAAATACTTAGATGTTTGGTGTAAAGTGCCACTTCAGACCATTAGATATTGATGAAGAAGATTCTGTTACATCCAACTGTTTGAATAATTATAATTATATATATTATATAAATTATATATATAATAAAAAAGTGTATATATGGGTGGCCTGTTGCATAGTCTATTGTTGCATAGACGATAACAGCCTTCTACGGCCAAGGTCATTGGTTTAAATTCGGTAGGTGGCCATAGGAGTAAACAATTTATAGCTTTTCCGTTCTTCGGAGGGAACGTAAAAAGGTGGTCCCGAGCCTGTGCGATGTCAGGTACTCGTTAAAGATCTCTATCCTAAATAAACCTGGTTAGGAACAATTTAGAACTCACACTGCAGCATCTTCCGACTAGCCACAATAGAATAAAGTCACCATTAATAAGTAAACTAATGGACAGAATGTATATATTAACACGACATTTCAGAATAACTAGTCAATAAATGTAAAATTACAGATGTTGGCTGAATATTTTTTTGTTTACCAGCTTCATTTAGTCATCCGATAAAAAAATAATAATAATTTTAGAGCTTGAATGCTAAACGAATCTCATTACTTTACTCTCTACTTCTCGAAATGCTGCTTTAGTTACAGGACTTGCTGCAGAATAAGATTGCAATTACTCAACGCTCTTGAAGGACACTTCAGCGGAGTAGAGCGAGTCGTTAATTGTTTCTCTCTTGTCCTCTGATTTACTTTTGTCCCATTAATGTTGTATTATATATCAATATAAATTAGCTTAAACCCTTCGTCGTAAACCTATAACATCCTGCCCTACAGTGTCCTTTAATGATATTCCGTTTGTCCCGGTTGAACAGATCCGTTATTAGGCCTCCTGCTTGACAAACGTCTTTTATGGAATCCGCATACACGACTGAAAAGGCCACAAACTGCTTCCAGATTTCGGTTAATTCAACATTTACTTGGCATACGCTCAAACCTGTCACTTAACTACGAAAGGCTCATTTACATGACCTAAGGCCAATCTGGACTTACAGAGTTGAGCTTTGGGGCTCTACTAAACCATCAAAATCTTCCCATTTTCAATCTGAATAAAATCATCCACAAAGACCTTAATGTTCCATATGTCGCTGATTTAACTTGTACCAGGGATCACTCCTTCCATAAACAAATCCACTCCCACTCTAATCCACTAGTTTCAATCCATGCTTCCACTTCAATTCCTGACAATCCGTCGAGGCGTCTGAAAATAAGATGGCCTCGAGACCTTGTTTTAGACTCACTACTAGAGTGCTGCCAATAGGCAGTTCTCTTCATGGATTTTTACTTTCACTTACTATATATAGTAAGGGAAAGTATTGCGATCGCGAAAATTATCGAATTCCAGTTTTCAACGGAAATTCACATTTTAGGGTCCTTTGAGTCCAAATAACCAATTCCCGCAAAAAGGTCTGTGTGTGGTACAGGCGGTAACGGAAAGTCCTATGAAACTGAAATTTCATACTTAAGGCAAATATACTCCCGAGACGTTACAAAACCTTTTTCGTCAAAATGGGCTTACCAGAAGAGCCACTTTATACTATGTATTTTGCACCTTTTTTCGATTTTATTATTTAAGTTTCATTCGGATAAAAACGGTCTGACAGGGCTTAAATGCCGACATTTTAAATTTTCTTCCTCTAAAGTACCTTTAATTTTGTTGATTTTATAAAAATAACTATATTATCTTGTTACCATTGAAGAAAAACAGGTAAATATATAAATTGAATGAATTCGATACCCAACTAAAGGAGAAAACAAAAAAAAAATTAATGCAATTTATGTATGTATATGTATGATATTGTTATTTTCATATTAGCCTGGAGAAGGATCTCTAGAAAGAATGAAAGATGAACGTTACTTGGGCGAATAGGATTTTTTTTTTTTTTTTTTTTTAATATTTACAACTGTGTTATTATATACAACAAATAAATGTGATGGACGTTGTAAACTGACATGAAATACAGTCAGTGTAGAGACGGTACCCATTGGCAGCACTCTAAAAGTATTCTAAACTAGAAGGTCTCGGGGCCATCTTCTTTTTCAGACGCCTCGGAGGATTATCAGGAATCGAAGAGGATAAAAGGATAGAAACTAGTGGATTTGAATGGAAATGGAGTTTTTCATGGAATGATTGATACCTGGGTCGGGCTAATTCAGAAACATATGGGACGTTAAGGTCTTTATGGATGAGCTTCTTCGTGACAAAGTATGGAGCGTTAATTTTTTTATTTTTTTTCATGTTCTAATGTAACCTCTTTATCAACAAATAAAAATCTTTTCCTTGGTCATCGCATCACCCGTGAACGACTTGACCGACGCTATGACATATTTAGACAGGACATCGTCTATCGGGTCAGCCAGTCAGTAATAAATATACTTTGCTGAAGGTTGTAAATTTTGTTTCGAATACACAACAAAAATTGATAAAATAAATTGTAATATCCGAAATTTAATAAAAACTTCGACGAAGGCCTATGGTAATTACTATCACCCCACAGCCTAGAAATCCGTTAAAATGTAACTTACAAATAAAAGATAATTTAGTGCAAGTTGACGTTCGGACTCGCTGGAAGCGAAGAGAGACGCAGGGATGAGGCAGCGCTGGCAGTTGGCAAGCCTGGCTTTGGCAGCCGGCCACATTGTGCTGCTATCTGCAGGCACTTCTTCCCCTCCGCCAAGGGATATAGTTTGCGATTTATGGAGCATTTCTCCGCTCTGCATATTTCATTTCGGTTTACAGAGGAGCCACGTCTCCAATATAAAGGATTATCGCTGGATAAGATCTGCCGGTTCAAACCCTTGAAACTTACCATTGAGTAAGCAAATCCTTGAAAGTGTATGAACAATGCTGGAAAATAGGGTGTTATCTATCCTCTGTTCATAAATGGACTTTTGACATAACACAGACTTCTATTTTAAAGATATATATGTTTTTTATCTGTAAACAATGACCCAACTGTTGCATCACGAATCCTTCAGTCACACATCAGATCCATTGAAGAATGGAGTCATAAATGTATAATTAAAATCCATCCTAATAAATCTCATCAAATCACGTTTACTCTTATACTATACCCCAATACTATGCCCTTCATGTCTCACTTTGTCTTTTTCCAACATCCCACTAATCCCACTTTAACAGATCCGCTACCTACTATGCTCCAGACAAACGTCTTACTTGGAATCCTTATATTAGACTAAAAATACAAGAAACTACTCTCAGATAACGATTGTAACAACATTTACTTAACAAACGGTCAAAACTTCTCATCTTCTGCAAAAAACTAATTTATATAGCCGTTATTAGACCTATTTAGATATATGGTATTGAGCTATGAGGATCCACCAAACCATCGTATTCCTCCCGCATCGAATCCTTGCAATCCGAAATCCTCCGAAGATCCTAAATGCTTTTTATTTTGTAGCCAAATAAAACTATCCTTAAAGACCTGAATATTCCATTAGTGGATGACTTGGACAGAATTAGATATACCTCCTTTAATTCCAAACTACTTGACCACTCAAACCAGCTTCTGCGTATCCTTTTATATCGATCTATTACCGAAAACTCTTAGAGGCGACTGAAAAGACAGTGGCCTCGAGACCTGATGAAATAACATTGAATTGCTACCGCAGGGTAGCTTCTTCACAAGAATTTATCAAGCCAATTATTACCTTTTTCTCATTTACTTGATGTATTTTTATTTTTTATACAGTTGTAAATATCATTAAATAAAGAAGAAAAGATATATATATATATATATATAATTGATTATAACAGCATAATCAATTGTAACATCTGTGGATTATTAAGATATAAAGCAGAAACCGTAAGTCCTATGAAACTGAAATTTCAAAATTAAGGCAAATATACGCCCTAGACGTTACAAAACCTTTTTCAACAAAATGAGTTTACCAGAAGAGGCACTTTATACCATGCATTTTGCACCTTTTTTCGAGTTTCTCAAAAACGGTTCCGACGATTTTGTTTGAACTCGCTATATCGATGTAAAATTTAATGGGCTTTAATATCATGTAGGTTTTATTCTGATTAATATGGTTTGACAGTGCTTAAATGCCAATATTTTAAATTTTCTTTCTCTAAAGTACCTTTAATTTTGTTGATTATATAAAAATAACTACATTATCTTGTTAGCACTGATCATCATGCAGGTAAATATATAAATTGAATGAATTCGATACCCAACTAAAGGAGAAAACTGAAAAAATATATTTTTATGCATTTTTTTTTTTTTTTTTTTTTTTTTTAACATAAGAACAGTAATATACATGTATGATATATCGTTGGAAAGCTTGAGATTTTAGAAAAAATATTATCTCATACACAAGCTGTTAAAGTTAGTAGAGAGTGATGAAAAGCCGACAAAACTAAGTGTCATTTTAGATAATAATATAATAGATTTTTTAACAAAACACATGTTTCTTTATAAATTCTATTTAATCAATTCATTAATGGTTTCACTGATTTTTATCTTTAACTGTATTTGAAAATTCTATAATTGATTCTAAAAACGGAGATAAGTGAAAGTCTGTGTGTTGCCCTACCAAATTTTTTTATCTCGAACTGTATTTGGAAATTCTTTCATTCATTATAAAATGGAGGTAAGCGAAAGTCGTGTGTTGCCCGCACCAGATTGTTTTGTATTAGCATTTGATTAAGGTGATAACACATTCAAAGCTCTTTTATCCTGCTAACATATTCTACAAAGGGCGAAAAAAGAAAAAAAAAAAAAAGAAATAACCGGTGGACCTTGAGAAACCTTAACAGAAACGAGATATTGAGTTCTAGTTGGGGGCTGAAAGAAAAAAAAAAGATGGTTTAAGATGACGAGGTTGGATGAATAGGATAGTTATTGATGATAAATGCTTAAGATTATTAAATTCGATTGTTTTATTCAGTTATCTATATTGGAGTCTTTTCCAAAGAGCTTTGTGTTATCCAATTTACAGTTAATATATCATCTTGGTTGATTACAATGGTTCAATATTGAAAATAAGAAACCAAAATATGAATTATTTTAACTAAACCATTTTATTTTCTCTTAATTTCCGTACCGATGTCTTCGAAATCACCCAGGTTTCGGAACCATACATGGATAACAACTGGATTCACTACTTTTTCTTACAGCATGGACATTATTCTGTGAGAGTGCTCTCTATAATTAAAATTATCTTTTAAAAAGATAAAAGGGAATAGAGAAGAGTTGCAAGACACCCCTGAATAAATACCTGTAAATGTATACAAATTAATATGGCATAGTTAGGCATGAGGAAGACAGCAATGGTAAACCCTCCTAACATTCAGCATAATCATATTTTCATAATCATATTCCATAATCATATCTCTCATCCAACTCCTTTTCAGCATAAACTGAGTTATTTATGATATGTCAGTTTGGTTATGTGTCCAAGCAGATTGTCGTGAAATCGTGTCTATGTTAATCAAATGTAGTTTATTGTAGGAATGTTTAAATCAATATAAAGAATATCTTTAAAATCATATAGTGAAAGCGTTAAAAACTGACTGTTTATTTTTTAAATTACTATAGATTTCGAATGTGAGTTGTAGATTTTTAGTGGTTCGTAAGTTTGGTAAGCATAAGCCCATGGAGGTTTTAATAATTATTGTATTTAATTGTGGATTTTGTTGTTTATTCATTTAACGCCACTCTCTAGTAAGGTGGGCAGTCAGACGATGCTACAGTGGGAGTCATAAATTTTTCTCATCCAGGTTTAATTTAGAATATGAATCTTTAACTAGTACCTGCCATCTCAGAGGCTCGGGACTAACTTTTTACGTTCTCCCCAAAGGACGGTATAACTAAGGGTCTTTTACTCCCATTAAAAAATCCTAGAGCCACCAGCCAGATTTGAACCCACGGCCTTGGCCATGTTAGCCACTACACCACAGGTGGCTCCGCTTGATTGTGGAATCTGGTGATTGTATATGTACAATTAATTGGGTGGCACGTTTTTAACAGGTGTCCAAGGGTAAAAGTAAAGCGATAAAATAAATAGATCGATAAAGTATTATATGTTTGGGTAATTCGAAATCAATATCATCTCTTGATATTAATACTGGTCAAATAAACATCAATCCAATCAAATTTAAGCTTGGGATTCACCGTCCCCTAAACATTGGGCCAAAGCCCCTTTTGATTTCATCAAGTTTCCCGTTTACCTAGCTCATACATATTTTATTTAATTATTTTTTCAAACATTTTTTATTGATATTTACAACTGTAAAAAAAAACATCAAATAAATATGATAGTTATATAATACAATGACATAAAATACATGAAGCTTCCCATTGTATTTATTTATTTGTAACATAAAGGCTTTTCAACCATAGAGGTTATTTTAGCCCTAAACTAATAATGCAGATACAATATAATAAAAGTAATAATACATACATATATATTAATAATACATACATATATACTAATAATAATACATACATGATAAATAATAAAATACCATACAAACATTATACATAATATACGAAATAATACATACGATACGAAAATAATACATAAAAATATACTAATCACAAAATACATAATACATAATAAAATAAAATACATAATACACTAAAAATACATAAATACAAACAATTATATAAGATAACTACATATAAGAAAAGAATAAAAAAAAAAAAAAAAAATAATAATATATATAATATTAAAAATAAAAAAACAGGAACTTTTTTTTTTTTTTTTTTAATTTTGGAAAATATTGATGTGTCTTTTAGATAATTCATCAGTTTGGTGGCTGACTCCTGGGTATTTTGTAATATTGTCCCAATATCATTCTCCATACCAATCCCTCTTCGCTCGGCTTCGAAGGAAAAGCAATCCAACATTATATGGGGTACTGTGAGGAGAACCCCACAGGAGGTGCATTGAGGCGGTGATCCCCTCGCCCTAAGTAAGGAGCGTTGAGGATTTTACGAAGGATTTTGGATTGTAAGGATTGGATGCGGGAAGAATTTTATGGTTTAATAGAGGTTTGACCGTTTGTCTAGTAAGTGTTGAAGTAGACAAAAACGGCGAGCAGTTTCTTGACGTTTTAGTCGTGTATGAGGATTCCAAGTTATTTGTTTGTCAAGGAGTCCTAGGTATCGGGTCTGTTCAACAGGAACTAGTTGAGTGTTATTAAAGGATACTTTAGGGCACGAAGTCAAAGGTTTACGGCGAAGGGTAAAGGCTATTTGATGGGATTTGTTGGAATTTATTTTTATTCTCCAGTTCTGACACCATACTACTAGGTCTTTGATGTGGACTTGAATGGTATGTGACGCAATAAATGGATCTTTATGAACTGATAACATATGCAGGCGTCATCAGTATAGGTAGAAAGGAAAGTGTTACGAAGGGTTGGGATATCAGCTGTATAGACTGTGTAACGAATGGGTCCCAGGATACTGCCTTAAGGAACACCAGCGTCTGTGTAAAAAGGAATAAATAGGAACTATTGTGATTTATTTTGAAGGATCTTTCAGAGAGGTAGGATTGAACAACTATAAAGTATGTGGGAGGAAGGAATTTACGGCGTTTGTACGACGGTACAGGGAGCCCTTAATTAAATTTAAAGAAAAAATTATCAGATTACCAATGGTACGATTAAATAGCCTTATTATCTGAATACCTTTTATGCACGATCCCAAGATTTGTTTTTATCAATATTTAAATGTCCATAAAAATATTCTTGGATGAGTTAAACAAAAAAAAAAAAAAAAAATGTAATAATCCTGAAGGCACAGTTATTTAAAAGTATCTTTATCATATGACGACTTGATTAAATGGTAATGGTGCCTGATGTAAGATGTAATGAAGGTTTTTCCATTAAAGATGAGAAATAATTTAGTTAAGGTATATTTTTAATATACATCAAAAGAAGTGAAGAGGAAGGTTATAAATTAAATAATGGACGGACAAAGGGGTGGAGTGTAAAAAAGAAACAGACTTTGAGATCTGCATTAGTCTTTGTATCTCATCTGATCCTTTCTAAATTATTCATTCAGAAAAAAGAGGCCTTCCTTACGTAATAGAATGATAGGACTAGACAGGTTAAAGAGGACCAGACTACATACTACTGCTATAACAAAATTCACACGTATTTTAACGTCTTCGCCAAAACCGATAAAAACTCCTTAAAATGAGATTTAAATACTGAAATGGATTTATTGATTTCGTATCTGAAAAACTAAAATGAGTTATTTTTCAGCAATAACATATATTTGCTATATTAAAAGAATAATGTTAGGGTTATATAATATTTTATTTTATTTTATAAGGTTGAAGTATACTTTCCTTAAACCCTCTCAGATAATGCTATATCGATTTAAATATAGAGATCCAAATCCAAGAATGTTGAAAACGAATGTACTTAAGACGAGATACAGAGCTTCGAACCGAAAAATAATTTCGTAACTCAAAAAGTTTAAACATCTTCGTTTATAATTTTCAAATAAGGTTTCTCCGGTCTTCTCAGTTTTAATACTTTATAATTTATGTTTGAAAACAGCTGTTAACCCTTGTATTGTGAAGTTGCCAACAAATTTTGTCATTAAGTTTTTTTGTTCTTTGACTGGTTATTTGCTGAATTTGTACAATGTGGTGTCCTGAAACAGTCAGGTGAGTTTGTTTTTTGTTTTTTTGAGTGAAAAAGGACCCTTTTGTCATGAACAACCGTGCATTGCCCGGTACAAGTAACGGATCTACTGAAGCTGTAGTTTCTACCCTTTTGAAGAGAAAGTTAAGAAGTAACTCTAATGTTTCAAAACTAGATAGCCCTATTGAAAAGAAAAGTATGAATTCCAAAGATTCCCAGATAAAAACCTCATCATTGAAAACTAACCAAATAAAAACACATGTGAATTTCAATAACCAACGTGCCTCAGAAAACAATGAAACAACTCCAATTAATATCATAAATAATAGTTCTGGTATAACTATTTCTAGTTCTACTCCTCAACAAACAACTAATTCTCATATTACTAATAGTACTACGTCGACCACTTTAAAGAGTATCCCTGCCATACCTGTAAGTAATATGTTTGAACCTCTATCCGCTGAAATAGAAGACGAAGAGAATGTAACGCCAGTTGTTCACAAGCCACCTCCAATAAAAATTAAAGGCGTACAAAATTTCCAGCTCTTTTGCCGAAACATCATTAGTTTAATAGGAGAAAACAATTTTGAATTTATTTCGAATAAAAATATTATTACCTTAAAAACACAAAATAGTGATGCCTATAGAGCCAGTGTACGATATATATAGAACAAAGGCTATAGTTTCCACACTTACCAACCAAGAGAAGATAAACCCTATCGATTCGTAATTAGGAATCTTCATTACACTACACCCCACGAGATGATTAAATATGACGTAGAGAGACAAGGATTCAACGTCCGTCACATAACAAATGTTTTACACCCCAGAACTAAAGAACCTCTGCCACTCTTTTTTGTCGACATCGAACCTGCTGCGAACTGTGCCGAAGTATTCAAAATTACGAATATAGCCTACACAAAGGTTAAAATTGAGGAACCTCATAAAAGAAGGGAGATTGTACAATGCATGAGGTGCCAACAATACGAACATACCAGAGCCTTTTGCCGCCATATACCAAGATGTGTGAAGTGCGGTCAAGACCATCCCAGTGATAGATGCCAGAAGCCACGAGAAGAGCCTCCAGTCTGTGCGTTGTGCGGTGGCGCTCACCCAGCGAACTACAGAGGATGCTCCGTACATCTCGAATTACAGAGAAGAAGACTCAACGTGCGAAGCCAGGGCGCTTGGAGGCGAGAAGTAACAGAAGTTCTGCCTCCAGAGGTGGGAGACAGACTTACTTACCCTCCTCTTGAAACAGAAGAACATCAGACGGTATGTAATAACCCTACTTACAACTACACATCACCACAATATTCAATTTCTCAAAACACAACACCTCATTACGCAATACCTCAATTGGTAAGACATCAACATTCACCTCCTCTGCACCACACTACACCCCAAAATACAACTCCTCACTACACTACTTCTCAACACACTAAACCCCAGTATACAGTACCTCAATACACTGCCCCGCAACACATAACACCTCAATCTACGAATATGTCCCCACCTTTTTCAACACCTCATCACACACAACCACCATTCATGCCTTCATCTCAGTCAAGACCTAATAACACATCACCTCATGCACAATCTACCACTCAAGATTTCTCTTCACACTTCAATTCCTTTCTAAATGAATTTAAATCGATGATAAATCCACTCATAACTTTGCTCACCACGCTTGTTAATAAATTTATTCCAAATGTCAGCCCTTAATTATATTAATCAACATTCAGTAAAACTCCTCCTCTGGAATGCTAATGGTGCCCTTCACCGAAGAAACGAACTTGACATATACTTGCACGAACATGACACAGACATAGCACTGTTAACCGAAACTCACTTTACGAGGACCATACGATTTTATATACAGGGGTATATAGTGTACCGTGCTGATCATCCAAGCGGAGCTGCCCGTGGTGGCTCGGCAGTAGTTGTGAAGCGAACATTGTATCACTATCCTCTACAAATGACAGCCTTACCTGAACTTCAACTATCGGCAATCTCAGTCGAAATTGACCACACAACTATTTCTATCGCCAGTGCTTATTGTCCTCCGAGACAGAGACTTTCACAAGATATACTTACTGACGTATTTACTGTTTTGGGACCTAAATTTTTATGTGGCGGGGACTTTAACGCCAAACATCCTCGTTTCGGCAATAGGACTCAAAACCCTAGAGGAAATGCTCTTCTTAATACATGTCTGAACCTTGACTGTGACTTCATTCTACCACCAGAACCGACTTACTGGCCGACAGACATTAATCGACAGCCAGAACTACTGGATTTCTTTATCACTTCTCGCCTAAATACTCTACATCATCACATCACTATTGATAATGACCTTTCATCTGACCATTCTGCAGTTATGCTTTCTCTCTCTAGACACATCTTATCTACAACCCACATGCCTACGTTAACTCCTGGACCAATATTAATTAGTCAATTTCATAGTGCCATAAACAGTAAAATTAACCTCAATACTAGCTTAAAGACTCAGGAAGACATCGACAATGCTGTAGATACACTTACTAAGACTATACAAACTGCTGCCTGGCAATCAGCACATAAACCAGTAACAGACAATAACAAACAGTATTTACCCCCTGAAATACGGTCACTAATGGTCGAAAAACGACCGGCTCTTAACCAATGGAAAAGATCTCGCTATCCTAGTGACAAACGATTACTTAACCAACTTACTAACAGACTGAGAAAACTTATACAACAATATAAACACGACACCTACAACACACATTTGAGTAACTTACAGACTAGTAACAATACTCTCTGGCAACAAACACGAAAGATACTACATTATCACCATACAAAGAACCCTCTTCGTAAACCTAACAACACATGGGCTAGAAGTGATAAAGAAAAGCAGACCTATTTGCTGCACATCTTACGGATGTATTTCATCCTCATGATGACTTGCTAGACCAACAGCACTGCTCAGACATCCAACAAATTCTCACTTATTCTCTTCCTCTTTCTCTACCTCCACCTCCTATTACTCCTTCGGACGTAAAATTTTGCATTAAAAACTTACCTCTTAGAAAAGCTCCTGGTTTTGACCTAATCACACCTAAAATTGTACGACTTCTTCCTAAGAAAGCCATAATCTTCCTAACATCTATTTATAATTCTATCCTCCGACTTACTTACTTTCCTCTAGTATGGAAGTTTTCAATTATAAAGATGATTCCAAAGCCAAACAAACCGTTAGATCAAGTCACTTCATATCGACCAATTAGTTCATTACCGTTATTTTCCAAAATGTTTGAAAAAATATTATTAAAGCGACTATATCCTTTCTTAGATTCCAAATCCGTAATTTCTAACCACCAATTTGGCTTTAGACCTGCACATTCGACCATACAACAGTGCCAAAGAGTTGTTGATTCGATTGCTGTGGCATTAGAAAAAAAAGAATTCTGTACAGCAGCATTTTTAGACGTCGCACAGGCATTTGATAAGGTGTGGCATGATGGCCTCCTCAGTAAAATCAAATCAATTTTACCGCATACTTATTATTTAATAATTAGGTCGTATCTTGAGGATAGGTTTTTTGTAGTCGACCAAGATGGTAAACATTCCGACTACTGTCGAGTTGGTGCAGGAGTTCCGCAAGGCAGCATTTTGGGTCCAGTTCTGTATACTATATACACTTCTGACATACCACAAACACCGACTTGAATGTATGTGACGCAATAAAATGGATCTTTATGACTGAGAACTATGCAGGCGTCCATCAGTATCAGGTAGAAAGGAAAGTGTTACGAAGGGTTGGATATCAGCTGTATAGACTGTTAACGAATGGCGTCCCAGGATACTGTCCTTAAGGAACACCAGCGTCTGTGTAAAAAGGATTAAATAGGAACTATTGTGGATTTATTTTGAAGGATCTTTCAGAGAGTAGGATTGAACAACTATAAAGGTAGTGGGAGGAAGGAATTTCCGGCGTTTGTACGACGGTTACAGGAGCCTTAATTAAATTTAAAGAAAAAAATTATCGATTACCAATGGTACGATTAATTAGCCTTATTATCTGAATACCTTTTATGCACGATCCCAGATTTGTTTTTCTATCATATTTAAATGTCCATAAAAAATATTCTTGGATGAGTTAAACAAAAAAAAAAAAAAAAAAATGTATAATCCTGAAGGACACAGTTATTTAAAGTATCTTTATCATATGACGACCTTGATTAAATGGTAATGGTGCCTGAGGGTAGATGTAATGAAGGTTTTTCATTAAAGATGAGAACTATTTAGTTAAGGTATATTTTTAAATATACATCAAAAGAAGTGAAGAGGAAGGTTATAAATAAAATAATGGGACGGACAAAGGGGTGGAGTGTAAAAAAGGAAAAACAGACTTTGAGATCTGCATTAGTCGTTGTATCTCATCTGATCCTTTCTAAATTATCATTCAGAAAAAGAGGGCCTTCCTTCGTATTAGGAATGATTAGGAATAGACAGGTTAAAGAGGACCAGATACATACTACTGCTATAACAAAATACACGTATTTTAACCGTCTTCGCCAAAACCGGATAAAAACTCCTTAAACTGAGGATTAAATACTGAAACTGGATTTATTGATTTCGTATCTGAAAAACTATCAAAATGAGTTATTTTTCAGCAATAACATATATTTCGCTATATTAAAAGAATAATGTTAGGGTTATATAATATTTTATTTTATTTTTAAGTTGAAGTAGACTTTCCTTAAACCTCTCAGATAATGCTATATCGATTAACTATAGAGATCAAATCAAGAATGTTGAAAACGAATGTACTTAAGACGAGTCAGAGCTTCGAACCGGAAAAATAATTTCGTAACTCAAAAAGTGTAATCATCTTCGTTTATAAATTTTCAAATAAGGTTTCTCCGGTCTTCTCCAGTTGTAATACTTTATAATTTATGTTAGAAAAACAGCTGTTAAACCCTTGTAATGTTTGAAGTTGCCAAACAAATTTTGGTCATTAAGTTTTTTTGTTCTTTGACTGGTTATTTGCTGAATTTGTTACAATGTGGTGTCCTGAAAACAGTCAGGTGAGGTTTGTTTTTTGTTTTTTGAGTGGAAAAGGACCCTTTTGTCATGAACAAAACGGTGCATTGCCCGGTACAAGTAACGGATCTATACTGAAGCTGTAGTTTCTAACCTTTGAAGAGAAAAGTTAAGAAGTAACTCTAACGTTTCAAAACTAGATAGCCCTATTGAAAAAGCAATGTATGAATTCCCAAAGATTCCCAGGATAAAAACCTCATCATTTGAAAAACTATACCAAATAAAAAACACATGTGAATTTACTAACAACGTGCCTCAGAAAACAATGAAAACAACTCCAATGAAATATCATAAATAATAGTTCTGGTATAACTATTGCTAGTTCTACTCCTCAACAAACAACTAATTCTCATTTACTATAGTACTACGCTACTACTACCATCGACCACTTTTAAAGAGTAATCCCTGCCATACCTGTAAGTAATATGTTTGAACCTCTATCCGCTGAAATAGAAGAACGAAGAGAAATGTATACGCCAGTTGTTCACAAAGCCACCTCCAATAAAAATTAAAGCGTACAAAATTTCCAGCTCTTTTGCCGACAACATCATTAGTTATAGGAGAAAACAATTTTGGAATTTATTTCGAATAAAAATATTATATACCTTAAAAACACAAATAGTGATGCTATAGGAGCAGTGTACGATATATATAGAACAAAGGCTATAGTTTTCCACACTCTCATTAACCAACCAAGAGAAGATAAACCCTATCGATTCGTAATTAGGAATCTTCATTAACTACACCCCACGAGATGATTAAATATGACGTAGAGAGAAAAGGGATTCAACGTCCGTCACATAAAAAAATGTTTTACACCCCAGAACTAAAGAACCTCTGCCACTCTTTTTTGTCGACATCGAACCTGCTGCGAACTGTGCCGAAGTATTCAAAATTACGAATATAGCCTACACAAAGGTTAAAATTGAGGAACCTATAAAAGAAGGGAGATTGTTACAATGCTTTGAGGTGCCAACAATACGAACATAACCAGAGCCTTTTGCCGCCATATACCAAGATGTGTGAAGTGCGGTCAAGACCATCCCAGTGATAGATGCAGAAGCCACGAGAAGAGCCTCCAGTCTGTGCGTTGTGCGGTGGCGCTCACCCAGCGAACTACAGAGGATGCTCCGTACATCTCGAATTACAGAGAAGAAGACTCAACGTGCGAAGCCAGGGCGCTTGGAGGCGAGAAGTAACAGAAGTTCTGCCTCCAGAGGTGGGAGACAGACTTACTTACCCTCCTCTTGAAACAGAAAACATCAGACGGTATGTAAAAACCCCTACTTACAACTACACATCACCACAATATTCAATTTCTCAAAACACAACACCTCATTACGCAATACCTCAATTGTAAGACATCAACATTCACCTCCTCTGCACCACACTACACCCAAAATACAACTCCTCACTACACTACTTCTCAACACACTAAACCCCAGTATACAGTACCTCAATACACTGCCCCGCAACACATAACACCTCAATCTACGAATATGTCCCCACCTTTTTCAACACCTCATCACACACAACCACCATTCATGCCTTCATCTCAGTCAAGACCTAATAACACATCACCTCATGCACAATCTACCACTCAAGATTTCTCTTCACACTTCAATTCCTTTCTAAATGAATTTAAATCGATGATAAATCCACTCATAACTTTGCTCACCACGCTTGTTAATAATTTTATTCCAAATGTCAGCCCTTAATTATATTAATCAACATTCAGTAAAACTCCTCCTCTGGAATGCTAATGGTGCCCTTCACCGAAGAAACGAACTTGACATATACTTGCACGAACATGACACAGACATAGCACTGTTAACCGAAACTCACTTTACGAGGACCATACGATTTTATATTACAGGGGTATATAGTGTACCGTGCTGATCATCCAAGCGGAGCTGCCCGTGGTGGCTCGGCAGTAGTTGTGAAGCGAACATTGTATCACTATCCTCTACAAATGACAGCCTTACCTGAACTTCAACTATCGCAATCTCAGTCGAAATTGGACCACACAACTATTTCTATCGCCAGTGCTTATTGTCCTCCGAGACAGAGACTTTCACAAGATATACTTACTGACGTATTTACTGTTTTGGGACCTAAATTTTTATGTGGCGGGGACTTTAACGCCAAACATCCTCGTTTCGGCAATAGGACTCAAAACCCTAGAGGAAATGCTCTTCTTAATACATGTCTGAAACCTTGACTGTGACTTCATTCTACCACCAGAACCGACTTACTGGCCGACAGACATTAATCGACAGCCAGAACTACTGGATTTCTTTATCACTTCTCGCCTAAATACTCTACATCATCACATCACTATTGATAATGACCTTTCATCTGACCATTCTGCAGTTATGCTTTCTCTCTCTAGACACATCTTATCTACAACCCACATGCCTACGTTAACTCCTGGACCAATATTAATTAGTCAATTTCATAGTGCCATAAACAGTAAAATTAACCTCAATACTAGCTTAAAGACTCAGAAGACATCGACAATGCTGTAGATACACTTACTAAGACTATACAAACTGCTGCCTGGCAATCAGCACATAAACCAGTAACAGACAATAACAAACAGTATTTACCCCCTGAAATACGGTCACTAATGGTCGAAAAACGACCGGCTCTTAACCAATGGAAAAAGATCTCGCTATCCTAGTGACAAACGATTACTTAACCAACTTACTAAACAGACTGAGAAAACTTATTTCAACAATATAAACACGACACCTACAACACACATTTGAGTAACTTACAGACTAGTAACAATACTCTCTGGCAACAAACACGAAAGATACTACATTATCACCATACAAAGAACCCTCTTCGTAAACCTAACAACACATGGGCTAGAAGTGATAAAGAAAAGCAGACCTATTTGCTGCACATCTTACGGATGTATTTCATCCTCATGATGACTTGCTAGACCAACAGCACTGCTCAGACATCCAACAAATTCTCACTTATTCTCTTCCTCTTTCTCTACCTCCACCTCCTATTACTCCTTCGGACGTAAAATTTTGCATTAAAAAAATTACCTCTTAGAAAAGCTCCTGGTTTTGACCTAATCACACCTAAAATTGTACGACTTCTTCCTAAGAAAGCCATAATCTTCCTAACATCTATTTATAATTCTATCCTCCGACTTACTTACTTTCCTCTAGTATGGAAGTTTTCAATTATAAAGATGATTCCAAAGCCAAACAAACCGTTAGATCAAGTCACTTCATATCGACCAATTAGTTCATTACCGTTATTTTCCAAAATGTTTGAAAAAATATTATTAAAGCGACTATATCCTTTCTTAGATTCCAAATCCGTAATTTCTAACCACCAATTTGGCTTTAGACCTGCACATTCGACCATACAACAGTGCCAAAGAGTTGTTGATTCGATTGCTGTGGCATTAGAAAAAAAAGAATTCTGTACAGCAGCATTTTTAGACGTCGCACAGGCATTTGATAAGGTGTGGCATGATGGCCTCCTCAGTAAAATCAAATCAATTTTACCGCATACTTATTATTTAATAATTAGGTCGTATCTTGAGGATAGGTTTTTTGTAGTCGACCAAGATGGTAAACATTCCGACTACTGTCGAGTTGGTGCAGGAGTTCCGCAAGGCAGCATTTTGGGTCCAGTTCTGTATACTATATACACTTCTGACATACCACAAACACCCGACACATTACTTGCAACATACGCAGACGACACAGTGATACTCTCAACAAGTACTGATCCGACCATAGCCTCACACAATGTTCAAACTTACTTAAATTTACTTCAAGATTGGCTTGATAAATGGCGTATTAAAATAAACATACAGAAATCAAGTCAAGTAACATTCACGCTTAGGCATTCTGATTGTCCTCCACTGACACTTTACAATGTTCAGTTACCCAAACACAAACAAAATACTTAGGACTCACAATGGATAGACGCCTGACATGGAAATCACACGTAACTATCTTAAAAAAAAGACTGAATCATCGACTATCAATACTTAGACGACTTCTTCACCATAAAAATAAATTATCACTAAGCAACTAAATCATTATATACAACATGTTACTTAAACCTATATGGACGTACGGTACTCAGGTGTGGGGCTCATGCAAAAAATCACACTTGCAGACAATTCAAACCTTTCAATCTAAATTCCTCCGCTTCATCACTCACTGTCACTTTTACGTAACCAACAAATCATTACACAAAGACCTCAACATACCAATCGTAACGGATATCATTAAAAAATATTACAAACATTTTCACGACTCACTCGCTGGACATCCAAACCTACTGGTACAAACATTACTGACTGATACACTACCACAAAACCCACCAAGGAGACAGAAACGCCTCTGGAGAACCTACTTCTTTAGCAGATCTTCCACGCCAAGGAGTGCCTTCACTGGGAGGTTTCTTCACTCACGAATTCATAAGAATCCTGAAGGAGGTTTTTCGTAATGGTCATCAGTGTTGCAATATATGCCTAAAGGCATTTGTATATTACTTGTTGTCAATTAAATAAAAAATAAAATATAATTTATGTTTAGCCAAAAATGAAATTACAATTTGTTTTTTAATATCTTGAAAAATTGTGTCACAAATGGCACGTTGGTATATCTTTTTAAAATACAAGAAATAAATTAATGTAGTTTCGAAATGATGGCTCATCAGATAAAACGGATGAATATGTCTCAACTTACTCAAATATAGAATGATTTAGGATAGGAAATATAGGATTACTCAAAAACATAAAGTTTATTCACGATTACCAACGAATACACAGTGAACCTCCATACTAATAGTGAGCTTTAATTTGAATAGGAATTTGGAAACACAGAATATTGTTAAATTGTAGGACAGTTGTGGTGTAGTGGCTAGCATAACAGCCTACTATGCCCCAGGTTCAAATCCTGTAGATAACCCTAAGATTTTCTTTTAGTGATTCAAAAACTAGAGGTTTATTTCCTAATAATACATCTCATTATAGAATTACTAGCTGTACCTCCCGTATTTGGTCGCTAATTCCATTTTGTATTGATATATGTTCATAGTAAGAGTAATTAGAACACATACACCTTCGACATCGGTCAATCATTTTCTCCTTTAAATACTTTTATTACCATCGAATAAAGTTATTAATTATTGTTAGATCTTAATTGTATTCAGTCAAATTTATAGCAGATCACCAAAAAAAGGTAGGCTTGCCATAAGTTAATTAGTATGGTTCAACTTTTAATCGTTGTATATTGTCACAATTTGTTTGGAACTTAAAAGTTTCTATTTTTTTATCATTGAGAGAGAAAAATAACAGAGGGGCAAAAGTTACCGTCCAGAAAAACCAATGGGACAATCTGACCCAGCCATGAAATACCATTGTCCTATATGTTCCACCTGTTTTGTCCCTCCTCCCTAAGAGAAAATTGTTTTCCTTCGTTTTTAAACTTAAAGAAGGTACCTAAACAGGAAATATCACAATCATGAAAAAAATTAATACAGTAAACCCTCTTTTTAGCTAACACGGTTATAACGAACATCCTTTTATAACGAACTGTCGTTGCGGTCCCTTGAAAAATAAATAGAAAAATATGCTTTCACCTAACGAGCTATTCTCTTTTAACGAACTAACGAACTACTTTTGTGGGCCTCAGAATTGAATTTGTTCGGTTATTACGAAAAATGAAGAAGGAAAAAATACGATACATCTTAATTCCCGGTAAAGAGCGGCGCCTTTCTGTCCAAATCCTTCTTACTTCTTCTTCCCTATTCAGCTGAATTATGTGATTCACAGCTTCAAGAGACAGCTCATGGATTTTAGAGTTTCAGCTTGTAATTCTGTTGGTATTACTTTTATTCGAGATTCCTTAGAGGTCACGTCTGTCTCGCTTTTCGTTCAAAGTGCGCTTTCGCTCCGTAGACTATGTCAAAGAGAATAAAAATATTGAGTAAAAATTGAAAATTGCGATTAAATCGAGCCATAGCCACTGTTCTGGTCTAAAATTTTCCCTGAAATAATAATAAAATTTTATGGAAAGGCTTGGACATCACCACTTTCGGACAGTACATTGACACAAGAAGAACAATCAGTGGAGGACCCGTCTGAATGAAATGAAGCCTGTTACATGGTGAATCAAACGTTAGGCAGCTTTATATTGGCGAATACGTCAGTATTGATGAGAATCTCGAAACTTGGAAGATTACAGAGGTATCAGAAGGACCAAGCTCTGTAGTCATCCAATGTCAAACTATTGATTCAGATGATTCCGAATTATTAATTTATAAGACAATACTGAAGCCCATCTGAACCTACGGACTTGAACTGTGGGGGACAGCTAAGCGTATAAAGCGGGGACATATTTTGTTTATTTATTTGTTAACTTTATTTATTTGTATTTATTTTGTCTACAAATTTTGTTATTGTATACGTTAATTTATTTTGATTTTATTTTATGTAATTTGACTTTCATTTTGTTTATATTGTAAATATTGTATGAATGAGATCCTGTAGCACTTATTATTGTCTATTATGACAAATTGACAAAACCAAAACTTCAATTAACAAAAATTATAAGTTAAGCCTCAGTAAGATAATTTTTATTCATATTTTTTTATTATTTTAACTTTTTATGAATTCTTGTGATTCTGACATTGTAAGTTCCTTTTTAAGTTTTGTATTTTGAATTATGGTTTATGTTAATCTTAAAGCATTATGTAAAATGTGAAACATGATCGATGTACATAATGCATAGTTATAACTGCTTTTGTTATTTCTAAATAAGCACGTGCCTGAAAGCGAATGCTGTATTGAAAATATCTCTTTTTAACCACACGAATTAATACCAAGACACATATGTACATGCAATTCATCTTTCGTACATAACGAATTCTTTTTTAACGAACAGGGAATTTTTTGGTCCCTTGGAATTCATTATAACGAGGGTTTACTGTAATTGGTAATCAAGGGGATAAATTACCTGAAAGATGGCGACATATAATAGATCATAATGGGTCATATAATATTGATTTAAAATATTTACAAGATCTGAAGTTATTATTTAAATCACCAATAATAACGCTACAAACTTATTTTACAACCCAACAACTAGAATAACAATCTTCAGGGAACTCGCTAAAATTAAGACAGAAAAACTAAAGATAAAAGAGCAGTAATTTTGACACTACAAGATATCTTAAACAAATTTGATAATGCATGTTGCGTGAAATCCATGGGCTTATGGCTGCTGAGACCCAACTTTTGGGGTTCGGAAGAGAACTGGGAGGGACAGGAGTGAATGAGCCTAAAGCTTATCGTGTCAGGCGGTCGCCAATCCTGTTAGCGATAGCGAAAGCTGTCTCCGTCCGATCTCATCCTGTCACAGGGAGGCAGCTCGCTGTGGTGCACCTTCAACGAAGATGTCCCAAGAGAAAAATGACTGTCCCGATAGCATTTAGAATATCATGGGATACAAAAAATGGATTTAATAATATATGAAACCGATCAAATAAAAGAAAAATTCAATCAAATAACAACTGAAAGTAATCCGTTGTCGGTTTGAAGAAATCGTTTTAGTTAACAGAAATGGGGCTAGGGAATGCTGGTGTTGCTAAAGCAAAGTCTATCTTCAGTCATTACTGTTGAATAATTAGCTCCAGGAAGACTTTAACATTTTGGTGTACTATTTTTAAAAATAAACCTTAGTAATCTACAAAGAAAAAATGTTTACTACAAAATTCATAAATGTTGGTAAAACTCAACAAATTAAAAAAAAAAAAAAATCAGACAGACCGCCCGACGTATTTATAAATTCTTCTCGTTAATTCCAATAGATAGTTAAATTCAAATAAAAACGAAAAAAAAAGAAATTATTACAGAATAGTTTATTATTCCCAAATACCAATATTTGGGTATAACTGCTGTTGTTAGGCAATTAAGTAATATGAGAAGCAATAATTCAAAGGATAATAGCATATCACTACTGCTGATTTCAAAACGCTATATCTCTGCTGGTGCATAACTAATTTCAATGATTCTTTTTTTTATTTTGTCGAAAATTTAATGCTCTATCAAATGGCACAAAAACAAATGTTGGTATTTATTTAGTAATTAGGAGAAAAGGATTATTTATTCAGAGTGTACGGACCTTGTTGTCAAAAATAACTGAGATATGAGCGTACATTTGTGTAAAATTACAATTTGTTTTATTTTACTTATTCTCTTCTATTCAATTCTTTGAGTGTTTTTGGTCAATAAACACTGATAAATGTTTTCCATATCTTCAGAATTAGGTGTGCTATTGATTTTAATCTCTTTAAATCGGCCGCCATTTTAAAAATAACCAACGTCTAGGTCTTAGGATCAGCTCTGCATGCCCTAGTATTTTTGGGGCCTAATTCAAAAAATGGTCGAGTAGTTTCGGAGAACTACTCGTTCTCCCTAGAACTACTCCCCCTCCCTGTTAGACGGGGACTGCGGACAAAAGGATTTTTTTCCTTATTTTTTTTTTTTTTATCGGATTCTACGCACCTTAAAACGTAAGCATTCTAATTTTGCAGAGGGCTATTTTTTTTTCGGTTGATTACAAAGGTTCATTATTCAAAACAATAAACCAAAATAATCATTAGTAAATAAATAACGGAGGTATAAAATTTTGAACTTAGCAGTGGTGATGGTCCGTTAAAAGTAAATTAAAATAAATTAATGGTTCATTTTCTTAAGCTGTTTGAGTAACTGATTGCTATACAAATAAGTTAATGGCCTACAGAGCTAAATGAATTGTTATAGCATAGTGTAATTATTCGGAAATAATAAACAATGTAATACTTTGCAGCCTTTTTCTAAATTATTTATTAAACTCCCCTTTATGCTGCTGTGGCTAATCGGACGATGCTACAGTGGGAGTCCTAAATTTTGCCTATCTAGGCCTAATTAGAATAGGGATCTTTAACGAGTACCTGACATCGCACAGGCTCGGAACCACCTTTTCACGTCCCCTTCGAAGGGCGGGATAACTAAGAATTTTTTATCACCATTAAAAAATCCTAGGGCCATCTGCGGGTTTGAACCCGGGACCTAAGCCATACCTTTTTCTTTTTCCTTTAGCTAATCTGGAGGGACTTGTTTGCTTTATAATTTTCTGGAGTTCTATGTTCGTTTTCATTTAGTACTACTGAAGTATCACCTTTATTTTTTATATTTCAGTTGATTTCTCATATTACATTAACATTTTTCTTTCTATCTATTTTTTTCTTCTTTTCGTAATGCTTTTAGAGCGGACTTATTTATTTTTTAAAGTTTAACTTAATGCATAGGAGATATATAGTTTAAAAATAATATAATGTAATTAGGAAGTATGATAAAATCGCATAATAAGCCCCAAAAATGATGGCATTTATTAGGACTATACTTGAGACGTTGATTTCCAAAAGGTACTATATCCATTCTAGGAAATTTTACAGGAGACGCGAAAACCACTAACTATTATATTATTAAACTACCTAATTTGATTCTTTTAGCATTAAAATCCTGAATTGTTATTTTAGTTTATTAATAAAATCATATTAAAGTTATGAAATGAGATGTTTTGGTATAATTCGGAACGAAATAAAATGTGTAATTAGTTTCTTTAGAAAATAATTGTATTTCTAAATTGCGATTATTAAGTACTTTGGTGTCCATTAGATAAAATCAAATAGGATATTTAGATACATTTAAGAGATGAGAATACAAATATGTAAGAAAGTCGATTTTGTAAAAAATGTCCTTTAGTACCTTTTGGAAATCAAAGTCTCAATTCTAGTTGCTTAAAGAGGTTTGTTAATAGTTTTTTATTCAAGTATTTAACGCCAGTTTATGCTGATGTGGGAGTCCTAAATTTTGACTATCTAGGTTTAATTAAGCTAGAGATCTTTAACGAGTACCTGACATCACACTGCTGCAAAATCATAATAACTAAGGATATTTTACTTCCATTCAAAAATCCTTGAGCCACATGTTAGATTTGATCCTGTGATCTTGGGCATAGAAAGCTGTTACACCAAAGGTTAACCCTTTTATTTACGTTGTTTGTTTTGTAATGACATAGTGCAATAAATATTCATGAAGAAGGAATATGCGTTCAATAGTTTATATTGATTTATTTCAAAATTAATTTGTACGCTTTGCAATTTTTCGATTAGATTCCTTTCCAAGAGCGGTGTATTTCCTAATAATACACACATCATTATAGAATGATGATTGGATTCTGGTTACTCCAGTCCAAATGTACATAGATGGTTAAAAATAATTGCTTTTAGTTGATTATTTCTTTTTTTCTTTACCTTCTGCACTTCATAAATTGTCATTCGCCTCTGACTGTTAATAACAATAAATTATAGATTGACGAATTCATGATTTATTTTTTTTTTTGGTAATCAGGGAGAAATACAAAAGTCGCATTCTTTAAAAATTTACTTATAAGCAATTGGATGATAAGCCCCACAAGGGATGCCATTTAACAATGTCATGATTTATCTTTCTTAGAGAGCTTTGTTTTATAACAGTTCTATACATATTCATGAGGGAAGGCTATAGACGATGATTGATTTTAATAAATATTGTTATTGATTTGTATAAAAAGTAATTTGTATGCTCTAAACATTTGTTGATTCTTTCCTAAGGGCGGTGTATTTACTTGTTATACAATTAAATTCTAGCTGCTCCAGATAAAGTGAAAAGTATAATAAAAATAAAAATATAAATGATTGATTTCATTCCAAATTCACGCAAATTTATTTTACATCTTTATAGAAGTAAAATGATAAAGCAATTCTTGGTTTCAGTGAAATCCTAAACCACACGACGGATTTTGATACGGTTAAATGTAATATAAGTACAAAAAGTATTAATCCTTACTTTAATTAAGTATTATGTAGTATAAAAATACGGATTAATAAGGAAAATGCATTGCAGTTAAGTTTTTCGTTGGAAGGGAAAATTAAATTTTCTGTTATAATAATAATAATAATAATAATAATAATAGGCTTAGCGAACCCGAAGTCCGATACCACCGAATTCCGCCTACACAGACTCGTCCAATGTTCACTATTCAAGCCCAAGCTCTCGAGATCAGACTTAACGCAATCCTCCCATCTACGCTTCGGCCTACCTTTCGGACGCCTACCAGTCGGATCTGCAAATACAAACTTTTTCGGAATCCGCTCGTCATCGAGCCCAACAACTTTACTCGCCAATTTGAGTCACCGCGATGCAATCAGCTCAATTATATTCACAGGATTTCCGCAATTCCGCGTTGTTCAACCTTCTAAACTCCCCAGTGGCCTCATCTCTCTTCGGACCAAATGTTTTACGCAGCACCTTATTTTCGAAAACCTTAAGTCGTTGTTTATCCGGCCACGTTTCATATCCGTAAAGAGCCGTTGGAAGAATAATAGTTTTATAAATTCTAACCTTTAAGTTTTTAGATAGAAGCCGTGAGCATACCCTAAAACCGGAATCTTGTCCCCCATATTCTCGGTACACATCACACCTTATTTTCGAAAACCTTAAGCCGTTGTTCATCCTTTAAAGTAAGCGGCCACGTTTCACATCCGTAAAGAACCGTTAGAAGAATAATAGTTTTATAAATTCTAACCTTTAAGTTTTTAGACAGAAGCCGCGAACTAAGTAACTTAGCAACTGAATAATAACACGCATTTCCCACCTTTAACCGGGACTTTATTTCTTCCTGGATTTCATTTTTTCTTTTTATCATTGAACCTAAATACTTGAATTTCTCAACGTGTTCAAAAGTATGCCCTGATACATCAATATTCACAAGATCGACACCGTTTCTGTACTAATCATTATTTCGTCTTATCGGTATTTAATTCGAGTCCTATTTCTTTACCGGTTTTTTATTGACACACATTGTGTTCAGTTGTAAATTTTCTGTAATAATGTCATCAAAAATCATCCTTGATAATGACTAGTAATATACCGTTGAAAACCGCAATATTCTAAAAAAGGTAATAAGTAATAAAATAAGTCGAACAAGTTATCAGGTAGTCGTTGTAAGCCTATATAGCTATGGACATATGCTATCAGTAATGCTGTAATGAGGAAGGTTATAGGATTCAGTATTCCTACATTATTGTGTCGTACAAGTTATATTCTTTCATGCAGTACTCGAGCTTTTATTAAAAAATTTACTTACCAAATCTTGCGTATGTTTTAAAATAAATGGAAAGTCATTATAAATCCAATAACAAGCATTGTTATTAATTATTTCTACTTTCTGAAAAAAGATGTTCGTGGGAACTAAATTTAGCTTTTAAAATGTATTTAGCAAAAGTAAAATTGAAATTTTAATTGGTAATAAATCAAACTAAATGAGAACTGTTTAACATAACAATCAAATTAACTGAGACTATTTTGATTTTTTGACCGATTTATGTTTATAATTTCTGTCGATGAATAAATAAAATGAGTAATATACTTTATAAAACAAACATAGTTTCTTTCTAAGTGCATTTTTCGTTACTATGAGCTCATAACCCCAAAGTTATTAATTCTTAAACTGAAAGTTAATCGGTCAAACTGAACTTTTTTAAACATGAATGACACCACAGTCAAATAGTACCCGTGCGAAGTAAGGGCGGGTACTTATTAACATATATATATATTTTCTTTCATTTAATTAATATTTTTCAGAACTCTTAATATATATATAATTCTTTTTAAGTTATAAATATTTAAAAAAGACTCTCTTAAAGCAAAATCACTAACCAACTAGCCGAAGAGTATATTGTTCGAATAAAAAATATTTGATTAGTAATGTAAAATTACAAGAGTATGTAGTGCCAAAAGTATTCGGAAATCGTAATATCTTGTTTAATAGTTTCAAATGTAGAGAAATGGTTAAAATATATTTTTTTTAATTAATCAGAATGTGTAGATAGCTGAGTAAAGTGTAGAGGATATGACAATGAAATACAAAAAGCAAAAAGTGACCGTAAAAAAAATTTAATGTTAAAAATAAAAGACTGATTATTAATCAAATAAGAAAAAAAAAACAACCTCAAATGAGTAAACCTTGGCTTATTTCTGAATTTTCGAAAACTGGATGCACAATAAGTGTTACAGCTTTTTTTTTTCCTGAGTTTTAAGAAATTATAAAGAAAAGAAAAACATGGTACCAAAAGTCCGGAAAAGGTCTTTCAGCCGGTGATGCAATGTGATAATAGGCTGAACGTTTAAAATATTTTTTTAAAAAGATAGTTGATAAATTTTAATGTTTACAGACGAGTCTCATACTAAAATACATGGTTCTTTGGGAGAAATTATGGTTTGGAGGAAGCTAAATAAATAATTTAGCCTGTCATTGTGAAACACCTTGAGAGGTCATTGATGGTTAGGGCTGTTTTTATTAAAATGAGGTTGCTAAGATTGGATTCCGGAAGAGAATTATTCACAGATTTTTCAGTATATAATGCCACAATTAAAAGAAAAATTATTAATAATTTAATTTTCAACATTAGGGCGACTACGAGTCAGGACATTTATCCGTTATCTATTCAGATTTGGTTGAAGCACGATTTTATAAAAGTTTTCGACATCCCTCCTCCCTTATTCCTTTTGAATTTACCTAACTATTTTTGAATTTGGGTTATATTCTTGGAAAATATTTAGATAATCTTCACTTCTCTCAGATTATTTTCATTACATGTCAGGGTAATAATACCAATTGTTTTGTATTTTTCTTTCGCTCAGTTAACTGGGTGGTAAAGAATACCAAATAGCTTTGGTCGCCTTACATAAAGTTGAAAAATGAAGTTTAGAGATTTTTAACACTTTAAAACCTTTAGGTATTAGCCATATGTTCGTGTATCGCACCATAAATGAATATGATGATACCCTATCTGTATGTGACAGACCTCGACCGTGTCGTCCCCTTACTGAAACATCGGCAAATCCAATGAGAATCAGAATAAATTCCATTAGAAAACAACAAATTATATCTCGGGAAAGGGGAATATTTGTGGAATATCTGGCATAATGTAAGTAACTTTAGGATGGATGCATTTCGAAGAATGACAGGACAAAGGCTAACCACTGCCCTAAAACAGATTAGAGTTAATAGACGCAAAGAGCTTTTTAGTCGTTATATGGTCTTCATCGAATGATTTTGTTTAGCAATGAGATAATTTTTTCAATCGCAAAAAGCTTCAAATAAGCCCAGGAAGTCATAATTATCATTACCCCTTCTCAGTGATGGTTTGCTGAGGATTTTGCTTTAATGGCACCACGAAGGTTCATTTTTGTGAAAAATCAGTGGGTTTTTCCGCATGACCAGGTCAACTCAGCAGTGCCTGCAAAAAGAACATTTTAGTTTTCATTTCTGGGTCGGATTAGCCCTCAGGAAACCATGATCTCAACGCACTAGATTACCGGCTTTGGTCTGAACTGGATAGGATGACATTCCACAGAGCACACCCTACCTTGGAAAGCCTCAAAAAACCTCAGTTCCAAGCAGTTAAGCGCTTTTCTTAAGAAGAGCTGCGTGCTGCTATTGAGATGACTGGCCTCAGAGATTAAATACCTGGGTCAAGGCAAAGGGGAAAATTTAGGGTAATTTTTTACTTTCACTTACTATATATATAGTTAGGGAAAGTATTGCGATCGTGAAAATTTTCGAATTTCAGTTTCTAACGGAAATACACATTTTAGGGTCCCCTGAGTCCGAATAACCAAGTCCAGCAAAAAGATCTGTGTGTATGATAGCTCCCGGGCGGAAACGGTAAGTCCTATGAAACTGCAATTTCATATTTAAGACAAATATACGCCCGAGACGTTACAAAACCTTTTTCATCAAAATTAGCTTACCAGAAGAGCCACTTTATACATTGCATTTTGCACTTTTTTTTTTATTTTCTCAAAATTAATTAAGGCGATTTTGATTAAACTCGCTATATCCATGTAAAATTTAATGGACTTCAAAATAAGTTAGGTTTCATTCGGATTAAAATGGTCTGACAGGGCTTAAATGCCGATATTTTACATTTTCTTTCTGTAAAGTACCTGTAATGTTCTTGATTCTATAAACTATATTATCTTGTCACCACTGATGAAAAACAGGTAAATATATAAATTAAATGAATTCGATACCCAACTATAGCAGAAAACAGAAAAAAATTTTTTTAATGGAATTTTTTGTTTTTGAACATAAGAGCAGTAATATACATGTATAATATACCGTTGGAAAGCTAAAGATTTTAGAAAACATATTATCTTATACTCAAGCTTTTAAAAGTTAATAGAGAGTGATGAAAAGAAGATAAAACTAAATTATTATTTTAGATAATAATATAATAGATTTTTTAATAAAACACATGTTTATATCTAAATTTAATTTAATTAATTCTTTAATAGTTTCACGTATTTTTATCTCTAACTGTATTTGAAAATTCTTTCATTGATTTTAAAAATGGAGGTAAGTGAAAGTCGTGTGTTGCCCGCACCAGATTTTTTTTGTATTAGTATCTATTGATATACAATTTATTTTCTTGTGATGTTTTTGAAAAAGTTAATTTTTCTGTTGAAATATGTATATATTTCTTTGTAAAAATAATTATTGCAGGATTATAATAGGTATATTAGGTATAATATATATATATATATATATATATATATATATATATATATTATATATGTGTATGTGTGAGTGTGTGTATGTGATGACATTCCTAGAAGGCTATGAATAGCTACTGCCCCGCTGACCGCACCATTCTCTTCCCCGACCACAAGCACAGATGTCGTGGTGAGGATACCTAATGCCCTGGGGCCAGCACCTGCGGTTCTAAGGGTCGGTCCGTACTCGCATTCCGGATCATCAAATGTGTTTGCGGCGAGGTAATCGTAAGGGAAAAGCTATCAACAATCAATAATTTAAATAAATTAGTTTTTATTTGAAAGTGTTATTTATTTATATTTCTATATTCCTTTTTAGACCAGAAGTCTAGCTTAGAGATTTATAACACTTTTAGACAGAAGTTCAGAAGTCTAGCTTAGAGATTTATAACACTTTGAAACCTATGGGTTTCAGCCGTATGTACGTAAACCTTTAATTATAAATTGACATATTGAGAACATATGAGTTTGGGACAGACCTCGATCGCATAGGGGACTGATGTTTTTGCCATGCTCTGCGAGCTTTGCTCGAAAAGCCACCATGCCCAGTGAGGAACTGTGTGACCCAGTAGTCCGGGAGGATCCATGTATTTTTCAGTCTTGACCCGACGGTGGGGAAATACTTCCTTAAATTAGGACCTTTTAGTCACCCACCGACGGTTCCATTCTTCTATAGTGATCTCCCGGAGAATTCTCTTCCATCTGCTGGGCTCTTCATTGATCCTCACTCTAATGGTATCCGGTAGTTCCGCCAGACCTACTCTCTTGAATTTTTGGAGGTAATAGTCTTCTCGTAGGAGAAGGTCTATAGGTATTTCTCCTGCTAATGCCTCATGAGACACAGTTCTGTATGCTGTGGTGACCCTGAGTAGAGCTATTCTCTGAATCGTGGCCAACCTACTTTTCTATCGGTGCTAGAGGTTTTGACTCCAAGCTGGGGACGCATACGGCAGGCTACCCAAAACCACTCCTTTCGAGATAGAAGAATATTTCTCGGATCACTATCTGACATAATGTAGTTAACTTTAGGATGGTTGCATTTCGAAGAATGGCTGTATGCAGACAAGAATGGCTAACCACTGCCCTAAAACAAATTAGAGGTAATAGACGGAAAGTGCTACTTAGCCGTTATACCAATGGTATTCATTGAAAAATTTTGTTTAGCGATGAAATTAATTAAATCACCTTTCCTCTGTGATGATTTGTTGAGGAGTTTGCTTTGATGGCATCACAAAGCTTCATTTTTGAGAAAAACTATCAGGATGATATTTTGGAACCAGTCGCCAGGCCTCTAAATTATATTCTATTTACTGGAAGTCACTGGTTTTTCCAGGAATATAATCTCGGGCTCTGATTGGAAACCCTGATCTCAACCCATTAGATTAATGGCATTGATCCGAAATGGAGTATATGGCATGCAAAGGCAGAGATGTTGATGGCATTTTGAGTAATTTATTTATTTATTTTTAGTCCTATTAGTCTTTTTTAGATAGGTATACATTTTATTTTCTAATGTACATTTTGGAAAAGTTTTTGTGTATGTACATTTCATGTCTTACATGAAAAGGATAATTTTAAATAAAACGAAATTCATAAAAAAATTGCCTGAATTGTTACAGCTACTTTTTTTTTTTTTTTGTTTCTACTTAAAATAAGTTTTAGTATTTACAATTTCTATTCATATCTTACTTAATGTTTATGTAAATATATGAAAATCTGAATGTAAAAGTTATTTTTAAAAAAAATTTAGGAAGGCTTACGGATTTTTCAGTACTTTTCATTAATTTCTATGACGTTGTTTGTTATTTAATTATTGTTCATTATTATAGTATTTGCCAAAGGTCTCTATTTATATCTTACATTAGTGTTCTAAATGCTTGAAATACTTTTTCAACAGGCAAAATATTTCTCGATATGTTGTCTTCTTTAATTGATAATAAATTTCTTCTTATTTTATACCAATATGCTTCTTACTGCTACCAGAAATATGGAAGGCATAAAAATTCAGAGAAAGAAATATAGAAAATTAGATATTTGACCCTAGTTAGATTATTTTTTATCTATCTGATAATTAAAACCATTAATCATACTTTGATATAATGCGTTTAATCAAAACCATTGGTGCAGTTTTCAAGAAAATATTGAAATTTTTTAAGATATATATTGTAAAGTAGCACTTTTGGCAATTCAAATTCCTTCAACAATTGTTGTATTATGTATATAATATGGTCTATATCAGTACATATAGAGATTCGTACTGTTTCAGGGCCAACGACCGTGCAATGAGGTGATTATTCCTTAATCACACTAATTTGGGTACCCACTTTAAAGAGGCTGGGTCTGTCTCAGGAGGGTTTTTATACCTTAGGGTCACCCTCCGGCTACATTAACAGAATAAATAATATGACAGAATATGCCGGGATTCGAATCCAGGACCCAGAGAACAGTAGACTAGCGCTCTATCAACTAGACCACCCCATGAAACTCATGTCATAATCGTCTTAAAGACAGTCAGCCCATCCAATAAGAATATCTATTATAATTCTAACTAGATTTGTTCATTTATTTAACGTCACTTTATGCTACTATGGCTAATCGGACGATGCTACAGTGGGAGTCCTAAATTTTGCCGGTCCAGGTTTTATTAGAATAGGTATCTTTAACGAGTACCTGACATCGCACAGGCTCGGGACCATCTTTGGACGTCCCATCCGAAGGACGGCATAACTAAGGATTTCTTACTCCAATTGAAAAATCCTAGGACCACCTGCGGGTTGGAACCCGTGACCTTTTGCATAAGAGGCCGTTACGCTAACCACCCAGTGATTCCCTCTAACTAGATTTAATACATAAAAAAATACAATTTTTTTGTTTTACTTTTTTTAACATAAAACGTGTATTTTTGTTGGAATCATTAAATTGGGAAAGTGAAAATATATGTCATATATTTTTAGTAACATGGATCGTAGAAATAATCTAAAAATAATTTTATAATTTCATTAAATATTATGAAATTGTGTTAGAGAGGTGTGAAAAATGAAAAAAAATCGGAGCATCGAATAAATTTAGGAATCTTGCTTTAAAACTTATGTTGGTGAAAAACAATATTATAATTCAGAGATATGAGAGCATTGGAAAATAAATAAATTTTATGCCCTTGCCTTGCTTTTATATGAAAATAGAAAAATATAAATAAATGGCGTAATAAAGTTTCTCACACTTCTATTTTTCCCAAGGTAACAATAGAAATAGTAAGGTAACGAAATAAATGATTGTTCGAAGATAGTCTTTCTTTGTTTATGCCTTATGACTATAATATCTTCAACTTACATGTGAATGAATGACATGCATTCTATGGCTTATACCTACGCCTTAGCTCATGACTTTTACAGACATTCAATGGAAATATTTATTTAAAAAAAATTTACGACTTTTAAATAGTGACTCAATTAAAATAATCACCAATTTATATGGTAGTATGCATTTATTACTCATTAATTGTGATATAGAATACAAAAAGTTATATAAATACGTGATTTTGATGAAAAAAAAAATTAAATCCATAGTGGTTCCCAACTAGTGGTCCGCAGGTACCTGGTGGTCCGCAGACGGCCAGTGGGTCCGAGAAGTATCATCGGAAAATCATTTTAAATTACTTTATAACCAAAAGTTAGGGATTTTAGATATTAATACATTAAACTACACTTAAATGTTAAAATAAAATAATTATTTTCTTGTTGAGCGCCTGGCCACAGCCATATTTCTTAAAGAGTTCTCTGTCAGCACCATAGAGATAGAAAATAAAATGTACATACCCCTTGAATTCTTTTTAGCTCACGTGAGAGGGCTGGGTTTCATTTTCAAAGAATATAGGAATATAACATAATAAAAGAAAAATCTATATAAAAAAAGAGATAAAGATATTATGTACAATAAAGGTAAAAAGAAAACTAAGATAAAGGTAAGAAAATATGATAAAGGTAAGAAAACACTTAAGCAACTTGTCAAGACTCAACACACACACTCACTCAACTGATGCAGGTCTCCCCCCACTCCAGATTGTTTAAATTTTTGTACATTCACCAGTCTTGGTTACTTTTTTATTTTATTTTATTTAACTCCCTGCCCTGCCTGTTATGCAGTACGGGTATTGCAGCAGTGGGATGGTAAGCATGACTGCTGCTATAAAAGCGGAAACAACATTATCCTTTGCACAAAGGTCGAATCATTCTTCAGATCAGCCGCCGTCTTGCTCCGCTCCTCCTCCTTCCGGCGGCCTGTCTGGAACTGGGCCTTCCTCTCTCCTCCTCCGGTCCATGTGGGTAGCAGCTCCTCCTCTTCTTCCTCGTCTGTTTAGAGGTACTCGAAGGGCGGGTCTTCGACAAATATTGAAGTGGGCTGGCCCAATAGCGGTTTTCCACCCGTACACAAAATTTCTTCGTACCAGTCTTGGTTATAACCTTAATAAAAATATTCCCTGGAATCTTGGCTTTCAATAGTAATTGGGGATCACTTGTAGCTTGGTGGTTAGCATAACAGCCTCCTATGCCAAAGGACACGTTAAACCCGCAGGTGGCCCCTGAATTTTTAATGGGAGCCTGTGCGATGTCAGGTACTCGTTAAAGAATCCTAATAAAACTATCCTATCCTAATAAAACCTGGATAGGCGAAATTTAGGACTACCACTGTAGCATCGTCTGATTAGCCACAGTAGCATAAAGTGACATTAAATAAATAAACAATACGCATTAGATATGCCATAATGAGACAAATGCAACATTTTAAAGTGATATAATTCCAAATAATCACTGACATATGAGAACAACTATGAGCTTTAAATACATTTAATGAACAATTCATAAAATTCAGGGCTCATAACTAAATTGTTATTTAAGAGGCGGTATAAATTTTAAGAAATAAATACATTATAATCTTCCTCATCAAATTTATTTTTAACATTAGGAGTTTGCCTGAAAGAGGGCGCACTTTGGCAAATTAGGAGTTTCGATTGAGGCTAATTATTCAAAAGGCGAAGCCTCATTTTCAGGCAAAGCGCTAATTTGCTAATTGACTGCGGCCTTAGCACCTTCTTAGCATTTTTTACATCTTATTTAATTTAATTTAGTAGACTGTTCTTTTTAAAAGAGCGCTAAACTCTTAAGATATTTAATAATTTTGTTAAAATCGTCTCATCCATCTCTGTATATAAATGTCTTATGTATAATTATTTAAATTTGCCTTATGCTACTGTGGCTAATCGGACGATGCTACAATAGGAATACTAAATTATGACTATCCAGGCTTAACTAGAATGAGGTGAGGGGAGGCTTTAAGGAGTACCTAACATCGAACGGGCTTGGAACCACTATTTTACGTCCTCAGCGAAGGACAATATAATTATGGAAATATGGAACCATTAGCCAGGTTCGAAGATATTTATCGTTCATATTGCTAAGGGTGTTTCATAGTTCATTTTTGTTTATTTATCTTGTTGGTTTCTATATAACATCATGATTGAACAGGGAATACCTAGAAAGTTAGTAAACCTAATAGAGATGTGTTTCTCAGAAACATTTCATAAAGTTAGAATCGGTCATAATTACTTCGAGAGAGTTAAGGTGCGATCGGGTTTGAAACAGGGTGACTCCCTTTTACCTGTTTTGTTTAATATAGCTTTAGAATATGTCATAGAAAAGGTGATGTGTACCGAGAATATGGGTGACAAGATTTCGGTTTTAGGGTATGCTCACGGCTTTTATCTAAAAACTTAAAGGTTAGAATTTATAAAACTATTGTTCTTCCAACGGTTCTTTACGGATATGAAACGTGGCCGGATAAACAAGGACTTAAGGTTTTCGAAAATAAGGTGCTGCGTAAAATATTTGGTCCGAAGAGAGATGAGGGCACTTGGGAGTATAAAAGGCTGCACAACGCGGAGTTGCGGAACTTGTATCATTAGAATATAATTCAGTTGATAGCGTCGCGGAGACTCAAAGCGGCGAGTAAAATTAAAATAGAAGCGGATTCCAAGAAAGTTGGTATTTGCTGATCCGACTGGTAGGCGTCCGAAAGGCAGGCCGAACCGTCGATGGGAGGATTGCGTTAAGGCTGATCTTAGGGGCTTGGGCTTGAACGGAGAACATTGGGCGGGTCTGTGTAGACGGAATATGGTGGTATCGGCATCGAACCTTTGGGTTCGGTTAGCCTATTATTATTATCTTATTGGTTTATTTATTTAACCCTAGTTTATGCTACTGTTGCTAATCGGACGATGCTACAATGGGAGTCCTATATTTTGGCTATCCAGGTTTTATTAGGATAATAGTCGAGATAGGGTGCGAAATACAGCAATAAGAAACCACCCCGGCCTGAAATATCTACAGGAGACACTGAAGGAGAATCGTCTGCGATGGTTCGCAGATGTCTCGCGGATGCCGGAGTAGATGGGGGAAGGGCCAAGGACGCCCAAGGAAGACCTGGGAGGAGGGTGTTAGGGAGGCGTTTGCGGCGAAAGATCTGTATTGAAGAAGGAGAAGAGAGCTGGGGCAGGATCGAGCACATTGGATCAGGCTCTACAGAAAGAACCCTCACACTTCACCTGGCGGTAGAGGAGGAGTGGACTAAGAAGAAGAAGTATATAAAATTGCAAGGATTACCATCAGGAATGGGGTCACCTGCGTTTTTGGGGCTTGCATAACAGCACTCAATTGTTAAAGTCGTGGGTTCGAACCCGGCAGATACCCTAGGATTTTTAAAGGGAGTAAAAAATCCCTGGCGAAGATGTCCTTCGAAGAGGAAGTAAAAGAGAGCGGTCCCGAGTCTAATACTCATTAATGATCCCTATCATAATTAAACTTGGATAAACAAACTTTAGGACTCCTATTGCAGCATTGTCCGATTAGCCACAGCAGTATAATGGGACGTTAAATAAATAAACAAACACTCTAAACAAATATTATGAGTGAGTATTAAGTATGTCAATGTCAACATATTTTTCCTCTCTTGTTCAAATATATAATAACCTCTCAGTGTAGCCGCGGTAAATACCGATTCGGCTATGTTTTCTTTATCAGCTCAATTTCATTAAGCATTAAACTATTTTTGTTTACTCTCTTGTTTTTTTTATTAAATAACTCTATGTAAGCATAATTTATCAAGTTAATATTTAAATTATAGGACCACACTGTTTCAGATACTGAACTAGAGGGTCATTCTAATCAATAAATTATAAAAGGAAGTGTTTTCCACATTAATATTACTTTACATTCGTTCAACTGATACGCATCAGCTTTTATTTCACTTGGTATAATATTTAATTTTTAGTACATATTTTATTGAAAACGATGATTATTATTTCGCTAAAAAAACAACAAGAAAAAGATAAATTATATGAAACATTAATCAAGTTGAAAACCAAACCTTTCCCATGATGGTAATGACTCCTATAATTAGCCAGTGGCCACTAATCCAGCCCGGAGCACCATTAATCAAGCCATATCTACATCCTCACTCTCGGTAAGAGCAGCTAACTCCTTCACAGAACACTTCTCATAATATATATTATTCCCCAAGCATTCTATTATTTATTTTTAATGTAATTTTATTTTAAATGACTTTTTACACCTTTTTTTCTATTTTATATACATACTGAGACCACCTATGATTACATCATTAATGTGTTTGAATTTTTTTTTCTTTGGTTATCTATCTTTTTCTATATATATGTGTAGTGTTTACCAATAACAATAAGTGGCATTAAGGTAAGATTCAATTAGACAAGTTTCAATAAATGCATTATTATTTAAATGAACTTAAACATATACAATCATTCACAAAATGCCCGAGGATACTGAGGGACATTACAGTTAACCTTACTATAGAATATTACAAACAGAGAAATACATTAAATACTTAGTCAGCTGGCGAAGGTGAAATCAGTCTTCATCCTCCAGCTGCTCTCTGACCCCGACGGACCTCTCTGATCTCTGATTCTTTACTTCTCGTGGATGGAACTTGACTGACCTTCTCTGATGCTATAATCGCACCCGTGTGCGACCAAAGTGCTTTTCTGGAAATTGACGATCTGCTATCAGACAAAGGAAGGCGGGCTTTTTATGGGAAGTGCCCATTGGGTCTATGAAGTTTCCAGAGGTATTGGTGGGGCCCCGTGGATGTAACGCCTTTTTGCCGACAAAGCTCATTAATATTTACTTGATTAACGTATTAATCATTCAATAATGAATTTAGAGCCCTAAGTACCCTCAATACACACTATATATATATATATATATATATATATAATTATATAAATATATATATATTAATAATTTTAACAAAAGTGGTAATGTGAAAGTACTGAGTTGCGCGCACCAAATTTTATTGTTTGACAAATCACCGAGATATGTATGAGAAATGAGAAAGTAATCCTTACATTATTGAACATATCTAGATATATGGTTGGACAGTCAAATAGGGTTGGAAAATAAAAGAAAAAAAATAAAGTATTTTCTTATTTATTAAAAACTTAACAATTCACAAAATATATAATGCATAAATATTATCACATCTATTCAAGTATTTATATATATATTTAAATATTTACAAATTTGTATTTTCATACTCTACTGCTCCGTTAATTTTGTTATCGTCAGTTACAAATATGTTTGTTTGGTATTGTGTTATTTCGATTGCCCCATAAATTCAGCAAATACAATTTGTTACTTTAATTACAGATTCAAAATAAGTAAGTATTGGAAAACCAGGTGAATTTATCTTATAAATTTGTAAACTTCTTTGAATTACGAATTATTAATGAAGTATGGTTAATAAAAAACAAAAAAAAACACACAGATTAGATTCAGGAATATTTAGAAATTATTGATGTTTGTTTCTAGAAGAAATATTCTTTATATGTTTAATAAAATTAAATCATAAATTGAATAGTATTGTATTAATTTCACTTTATAAAACAATTAAATTTCCTGAATATAGCGAGTTTTTTTGCTTTTTAAATCGAAATACTCGGAACAGGAAATGCCATTGCATTTATTATTTTTTAAGGTTGATATTTCATTATATCATTAATAATGAATCATGAATCATTTATTAATCATTCAATAATGAATTTTGAGCCCTAAGTACCCTCAATAACCACATATATATATATATATATATATATATATATATATATATATATATATAAATATATATATATAATATTTAACAAAAGTGGTATGTGAAAGTACTGAGTTGCGCGCACCAGAATTTTATTGTTTGACAAATCACCGAGATATGTATGAGAAATGAGAAAGTAATCCTTAACATTATTTGAACATATCTAGATATATGGTTGGACTAGTCAAATAGGGTTGGAAAAATAAAAGAAAAAAATAAAGTATTTTCTTATTTTATTAAAAACTTTAACAATTCACATAAATATATAATGCATAAATATTATTCACATCTATTCAAGTATTTATATATGATATTTATAATATTTACAAGATTTGTATTTTCAGTACTCTACTGCTCCGTTTAATTTTGTTATCGTCAGTTACAAATATGTTTGTTTTGGTATTGTGTTATTTCGATTGCCCCATAAATTCAGCAAAATACAATTTGTTACTTTAATTACAGATTCAAAATAAGTTAAGTATTGGAAAACCAGGTGAATTTATCTTATAAATTTGTAAACTTCATTTGAAAATTACGAATTATTAATGAAGTATGGTTAATTAAAAAACAAAAAAAAAACACACAGATTAGATTCAGGGAATATTTAGAAATTATTGATGTTTGTTTCTAGAAGAAATATTTCTTTATATGTTTAATAAAATTAGAATCATAAATTGAATAGTATTGTATTAATTTCACTTTTATAAAACAATTAAATTTCCCTGAATATAGCGAGTTTTTTTTTTGCTTTTTAAATCGAAATACTCGGAACAGGAAATGCCATTGCATTTATTTATTTTTATAAAGGTTGATATTTCATTATATCATTAATAATTAATCATGAAACATGTATTAATCATTCAATAATGATTTTGAGTCCCTAATTACCCTCAATACACAATATATATATTATATATATATATATATATATATTTATATATATATATATATATAATATATTTTAACAAAAGTGTATGTGAAAAGTACTGAGTTTGCGCGCACCAGAATTTTATTGTTTGACAAATCACCGAGATATGTATGAGAAATGAGAAAGTAATCCTTAACATTATTTTTTATTTGAACATATCTAGATAAGTAATGGATTTCTGTAATTATAGTTAAAAATTAAAAATTAAAATAAATATAATCAATTACATAAATATAAAGTAAATATCACATCTATTCAAGTATTTATATATGATATTTATAATATTTACAAGATTTGTATTTTCAGTACTCTACTGCTCCGTTTAATTTGTTATCGTCAGTTACAAATATGTTTGTTTTGGTATTGTGTTATTTCGATTGCCCCATAAATTCAGCAAAATACAATTTGTTACTTTAATTACAGATTCAAAATAAGTTAAGTATTGGAAAACCAGGTGAATTTATCTTATAAATTTGTAAACTTCATTTGAAAATTACGAATTATTAATGAAGTATGGTTAATTAAAAAACAAAAAAAAAACACACAGATTAGATTCAGGGAATATTTAGAAATTATTGATGTTTGTTTCTAGAAGAAATATTTCTTTATATGTTTAATAAAATTAGAATCATAAATTGAATAGTATTGTATTAATTTCACTTTTATAAAACAATTAAATTTCCCTGAATATAGCGAGTTTTTTTTTTGCTTTTTAAATCGAAATACTCGGAACAGGAAATGCCATTGCATTTATTTATTTTTATAAAGGTTGATATTTCATTATATCATGACTCTTAAGTCATAACAAAATGTATATTCATTAATGTTTGTTAGTTTTTATTGTCAAACATTTCAATTTGTCTCAATTAGTTCTAATTGAAATTCATTCGATGGTTTCTTCAGACACTAAATGCTCTAAACATTTGAACAGGTTTCGGGTTTTTTTTTCCACTTAACAGTGTTACAAGCTGTGATGTACTTCTGAGTGCCCATCAACTCTTTTTTTTTATAACATTCTAGTTAATGAGTTAATTGATTTCCTGATTTACTTTGATGGACCATATAATTAAAAGTTTAGAGCATGAATTATAGGCAGACGCTGAATAATCAGATTATATTAGAAGTAATATTTATTTATTGAGCTATATTTTTGAATAGCTAAGAACGACACTAACTTTCTTTACCGTTCGTTTTTGTTGTAGTCGAGAAATCGTATTTCTATATTTGAAATATTCTTTCTTGACATTTTGAAATATGAGTAAGCCTTCAAGATTTCAAAAAGGTATTTAAAATTCATTGAGCCAATACATGGTAGCACACCAGTTCGTATTTTGAGACGTACGTCATTAGGCACTTTGGAGAATGTTGAAAACGAAATCCGTGTTCAGAAGCAGTAGGTGCGAGACTGGTCCTCACACCTGGGCGATTGTCATCCGTAGTAGTACTGAGAGTTGGCCGAAGAGTACCGCACCACCTGTTAAAAATAATAATCAAAATGAATGTGTGTATTAATTAATTTTATTATAATATAATTATAATTAATAATTTTATTCCATAAAAACGGCTAGCCACATGTCTCACGCGTGACGTGACAACATTTGTAGGAGAATGGATATTTAACTCTGCCACATCCGCCCTACTCTCCGGACCTCACAAGTACGGATTATCATTTTTGTTAGTCATATGGATCACTACTTACGGGACAATAAAATTAATGATCAAAGGAAATTGGAATTTTTCATTCCAAAGCCCAAGGAACTCGTAGGATTAGCAGGACAATAGGGGGTCTCTGTTACTGTACAGGATAAATCTTAAGAGAGGAATAAGGAAGCGGGAAAGTTTTTTTTTTTAATTCATTTGATTATCAACAATCTTCTTCTGATGAGGAGACTCGTCAGAGATTTGATTAATTTATTTTCATCAATGATCCCTAAATCAAGGTTGAATTTTGCGACATATGTTTGTAGAGTTTATTATTAAGATTGATAATTCTACTTTGAGGGAATAGAGAAATCTGGATCGGGCAACACACAACTTTCATTACCTACGTTTATAAACTCGATCACACAATTTTCTAACACAGAGATAAAAATGAGTGAAACTATTAAAGAATTAATTAAATTGAATTTCTATAGAAACACATTTTTTATTTAAAAATCTATTATATTATTATCTAAAATAATCAGTTAGTTTTATCTTATTTCCATCACTCTTTATTAGCTTTCATAACCTTTTGTATAAGATAATATTTTTTCAAAAATCTTTAACTTTCCAGCGATATATTATACATGTTCATTACTGTTCTTATGTTGAAAAACATAAAATAGCATTAAAAACATTTTTTTTTTCAGTTCCTCATTTAGTTGGATTTCAAATTATTTATTTATTTAACGTCACTTTATGCTACTATAGCTAATCGGACGATGCTACAGTGGGAGCCCTAAATTTTGCCTATCCAGATTTTATTAGGATATGGATCTTTAACGAGTACCTGAAATGCACAGACTCGGGACCACCTTTTAACGTCCCATTCAAAGGACGGCGTAACTAAGGATTTTTTACTCCCATTAAAAAATCCTAGGACCACCTGCAGGTTTGAACCCGTGACCTTTTGCATAGGAGGCTGTTACGCTAACCACCCAGCTACAAGTGATCCCGGATTTCTGTTCATGTATCAATTTTTTTATCAATAGCAACAAGATGATATGGTTATTTTTATAGAATTTACAAAATAAGAGGTACTTAAGAAGAGGACAAAAATATTAGCTTTTAAGCCCTATCAGACTATTGTAATCGGAATGAAACCGACATGATGTTAAAGCCCATTAAATTTCACATTGATGTAGCGAGTTTAATCAAAATCGTTAGAGCCGTTCTTGAGAAAATCGTAAAAAGGTGAAAAATGCTAGGTATAAAGTTGGTCTTCTGGTTAGCTGATTTTGATGAAAAAGTTTCTGTAACATTTCGGGCGTATAGTTGTCTTAAATATAAAATTTCAGTTTATGCGCTGGAGTTACCACACACACACAACCTTGGGAGTTGGTCACTTTTACGCAGGGGACCCTAAGACGGGTATTTCCGTTGAAAAATCAAATTCCAAAATTTTCACGATCGCAATACTTTTCACTAATACAATACTATTTCATATAACGGTCAGTGAAATTAAAAACGTATTGATGGTAGTAAAGACTAGTTTATTAAATAAAACAACTGTTTCTTTTTTTTATTTTTTAAACGAAAATCCTGCATTATTTTCTGGACAACCCTATCTTTATAATAACCCTTTATTGGTTCTATTGGTACAGGGTTTTTTTTTTTTTTTTTTTTTTTTTTTTTTTTTTTTTTTTTTTTTTTTTTTTAATTTTATTTTCATCACAATTGGAAAATTTTATTTTTTATAGATAAGTTTTAAATTATTCAATACGAAAAAAATTCGTTTTATTTTTAGAATTCTAGAGATTGTGACAAAATTAAATGAATTTCACAAATTGTATAGATAGAGGTTGAATATAGTTACTACCAATATTAGAATAATATACATGTAGATAGAAAAAGCAAAATGTGTTATCTACATAGACCTGAATCTGACCTTTAGGAAGGTATGGAAGAGACAGGCTGGAATTGCATTGACAATCGTTCCAGCGGTCCGGCAGTGTCGCTCTATCTCCGACTATCTGCCATTTTACAAAACTAATTCCAACATTAAAGAGCAATTATAAAATTCAAATGACTGTAATTTTACTTTAAAACCTAATAAACCGTTTCACTATGTTTTACTTTACTTTAACTCACCTACATATAAAATACATAGTAACGAAATGTAGTGCGATAGGTAAAATTTTTGAATTTCAGTTTTCAACGAAAATACACGTTTTAGGAACAGAGTGAGAAAAAATAACCTGCATCATGTGCAGGAATAGTGTGGTTGAGTATACTCTGCTGAAATTATTGACTGGTTTGAAGTCACTTATTATGAACTTTAGAAAAACTTTATATTAGTTATTCAAGATTTTAATGGACTTTTGTTTAAAATAGAAATAATTATAAGCGATTAGAAAGCCTAAGATCGTTGTCGATCCAAAATAATTGATTTGTTGAGAAGGTTAGTCTAATACCGGAGTGAATTGGGCATAGAAGATATTTTACATCGAATAAATTTATATTATATTCGAGAGTCTTTTTCGCTATGTGGAAATTACCCAAAATAAAGTAATAGATAAATACGACAAAATTTCATGTTGATTACCGGGGAAATGACCAAAAACATATATATATATATATATATATATATATATAATATATATATATATATAATAATATATATAAATTTATTTAATATACCAAAGTATTTGTTTTTGATATAATTTTGCAGCAATGATTATACAATGAACTCAACTCGGATCTCTCTCTCACGCATTCTCACAAATTTAATTTTTAAAATTCGGCAACCCAGATTAGGGCCAAGTTTTTTGCAGGCAACCCTATATCAATGTGTTTGCAATAAAATATAAAAAACGCTTATATTGATATCATTTTTTTTTCTATTATCAAGCCGGTGCAGATAACTGATATCGACATACCCGCTCTTACCTGACAACCGATAGTTTGTCCAGGAAAAGATTAGGCAACCCAACGGCTGCACATTATATACCTTTGATACTTTATGTCAGGGTAAAAGTTTTCTTATTATTATGATGTTGCAACATTTAATTAAAAATAGTCTGTCCAGGATTCTTTAGGCAACCCATTCTTAATATATTTTCGAATATACTAAATTTGTTATAAAATATGTTTCATTCTATTATCAGCTCGGTGCAGATCGTTTCAATTTCGGATCATAGACTATCAGGACCCATCAATCTTTCTCTTTCCAACAGGTATATTACTTATATTTCTTATATCAGGAGAAGTGATTAAAATTTTTCATACTTTTTCCTGCGTTTGTGAAACCTCAAATTCTTGCATACCAATGATTACAAGAAGAAATGGTCAACTATTTCAAATATACTAAATTAAAGTTACTTAAAAGGAAAAAATTAAAGTAAGAAACATGTTAGAAACAGTAAGCCAATGAACACCCATATAGACGAATAGCAGTAAGCTATGGAGTGAAGTGATGATTATATATGAGAAAGTGTTTTCATAAACTAAGTCTTGAGAATGGGGAAACAACCCGAAACGTTGATAAATGATGTAAACAATTATGAAATAAAATAAATAATTAACAATAGGAGTTAAGGTGTGCTCATTTAAGTGTGCATGTTTAAATATGTAATTTGAGTGTCTATTCAAGTGTATATTTTTGAGCTTTACTTAACATACACACAAAGACCTTGTGTGTGACTTGGTAATTTGAAATGAGGATACCCTAAATTGTGTAATTAAAAAAAATTAACTATGGCTTCCTTTCTTTAGTATATTGCAAATATAGCTGAATGAAATGGAATAAAACCACGGAGCGAGAGGTATAGCAATTTTGTTTTTTAATAAAAAAATAAAATAAAAATAAAAGCGCGTTGAAGAGCCATTTAATTTGTTTTTGGAACTTAGGATAAATTGAAGCACTGCGGAATTCATAAAATCTCATAAAAGAAAGATTATAGGAAAATCCAAATAGCAAAAGAAAAAGTATTATGGCATCAGGATTAAAACAGAAACCTTTTCCTTTCTAAGAGTCCTTTCAACAGCAGCAGTAAGCCCTTCTTCAAAGAATTTTTTTTAACAAGTAAAATAAAATACTGAGAATTTATTCAGTAAAAAATACATAAACATTTTTATTCAGTCATTTACCGAAAAACATCGGTATTCTTGACAAAGTCCATTATAAGCCACATGCTGCCATTACAGTGGTATATTTTAATTATTATTCTAGTAGTTTTCTTAGATATCCTCTGAGGCATTACAGCAATTTATTGGTGATATTTAATAAGTATATTAAGGTGGAAATAAAAAGGTGTCAGTAGTATGAAAAACAGTTTAATTTGCTTTTTGCAGAGACACCTTATCGAATACTGCTGTAATAACTGGCGTATAAAGGTGAACGAAGCCAAACATAAAGGCGTAACCTTCACTATTACACGAAAATCCTTACCGCCAGTTAATTTAAATCAATGCCAATTCCTCCTTCAGATAAAGTCCGGTATCTTGGTTGACTATTACACAAAAGATTGACATGGATTCCACATACAAGACTTAGAAGACAAGAACTTAACCGACGATTTGGACAGTTATACCGACTACTAAATCTGAGCTTAGAGTTGACCAAATAATTATTAATTTACAAGACGATACTGAAGCCTATCTGAACCTACGGACTTGAACTGTGGGGACAGCTAAACGTCATAACATCAAACGCATCTAATCCAAAGTCCTCCGAACAATAGTAAATGCTCCTTATTATGTTTTCAACCATACCATACACGACGACCTGAATATTCCATTTACTTTAGATCATATTCCATCAAAATTCTCCAAATTCCATTAGAACCTTATCCATCAACCCAAGCCTCAAGCTCAATCCCTTTCCAGCTCCACACACCCTTACTATCTCCCTAGAAGGTTGAAACGGCAGTGGCCCCGCGACCTCATTTAATAATGTATATATTGGAGTTCTAGCACCGGCTAGATTCTCCACTCAATGTGCTGTATGTATGACTTGTAAATAGATATAAGTGATTTCTAGACTTGTATACATTTCATTGAATCATTATTATATATGGTAGTATTATATATATATATATATATTATGTATCAGTATTATATATAGTATATACGGTCGCATGTATCCCACCTCTACGGCGAGTTAAGGGGGTTTTCCCCCACCATTCGAAGACAATATTTCCTTGGATCATTTCTTTATCAAATCATCAACTCCCACCATCATTTGTTTGTTTGTTTATTCATTTAACGTCACTTTATGCTACTATGGCTAACCGGACGATGCTACAGTGGGAGTCCTAAATTTTGCTTATCTAGGTTTTATTAGGATAGGTATCTTTAACGAGTACCTGACATCGCACAGGTTCGGGACCACCTTTTAACGTCCCCTCCGAAGGACGGCGTAGCTGAGGATTTTTTACTCTCATTAAAAAATCCTAGGACAACCTGCGGGTTTGAACCCGTGACCTTTAGCATGGGAGGCTGTTACGCTAGCCACCCAGCTACAAGTGATCCCGCCCACCATCATTTTATGTCTACAGTCTTCTGGTATTTTAATCCTCAGCCCTTTACCTGGAAACAAGATCCCGCCGGTCCGACCTCTACACTCCTTATCATAGAACCAAAAAACATGATTGCTCCTTTTTAGCCCGTTCCACTTCCTTATGGAATACTCTCTCTTCAAACATCCGTCATACTCCTTCCCTAACATCGTTTAAATCCCTCCTCTTTCAATACTTCCATTCTCTTGAGTCAGAAGTAAGCTAATTTTTATCATGCCAACTTATGTGAGGTGAATAGAGTATTTAATTTAATGAGATGTGAAAGTTAAATTTTATGTTTATTCTTATTTATTTATTTCTAACATTTGTACAAAGAGATGGTACTATGACCCTTTCTTCCTTTTCCTTTTTTCATTCTTGTGTTTTCTTATTGCAGATATATGTTGTTTTTGTTCATAAATGTTATTGTCCAATAATAAAGTTTCTTGTTCTATTCTATTCTGCATATATTTTAATATAATTTTATTTGTGTGTAAATATACTCGACTATACATCCTCAAAATATTTAATAAGTAATTACAAATTTACGAAAAATAGTTAAAATGATTGTCTGAAAAGATATAATTTGCCCCAATTTTCAACACGTTTATAATATGAATATTCTAACGACCGTATGGAAATTTTAACCAATAAAGTTCCTGAGGAGGAATCCTGAGTTAATTAAAAAACAAGAAATATTTTTCAGACTGCTAACGAAGATTATCGATGTTTTATTTTATTTTATTATTATTTTTTTTTTTTTTTAATTCAAGTATATGTATTTTAATAACCCGATTTCTTAGGCTTCGTTGACAAAATATATTTAATTATAAGCTTAACGCTAAGCTGTGTAATAAGATTAAAATTAAATTTAAGAGATGAAGCTGTTGTTAGAGGATGGAAGACATAGCAACGTGTAGTGCTGTTTTCAAAAATGTATCTTTCTGTGTTATTTTATAATCCTCAAATATTATTAATAAATTAGCAAATTATTAAACAATGGTTTATTATTTCCGAATAGTAAAAACTCACATTTATTTTATACAGTATTGAATATAGTGGTTAATGCTATGGCTTTTTTTTTTTTAGTAATAACAATTTTTATTGAGAAAATTTTACAATCTGTCCCAATTTGGACATTAATAGTATTGCTGAATGATATCAAACATACTACATTCATACAATATTTACACAACATAAAATTACAATAAAATATATACACAATAATGAATCAATACAAAAGTCAATAATTCACTTATACCTATATACACATACACACACTCATACATACATCACATTGAGTGGAGAATCTAGCCAGTACTAGAACTCCAATATATTTACAAAAGGTCGCGGGGCCACTGCCGTTTCAACCTTCTAGGTGGGTTGTATGGATGAGTAGAGCTGGATAGGGATTGAGCTAAAGGATTAGGATGATGAATGAGGTTCTGGTGGAATTTGGAAAATTTGGATGGAATTAGGTCTGAAATAAATGGAACATTAAGGTCGTGGTGCAAGGTATAATTGGAGACATAATAAGGAGCATTTACTATTGTACGAAGGACTTTGGATTGAAAGGATTGAATGCGTTTGATGTTAGAACGTTTAGCTGTCCCCCACAGTTCAAGTCCGTAGGTCCAGATGGGCTTCAGTATTGTCTTGTAGATTAATAATTTGTTTTCAACTGTAAGTTCAGATTTTCTGTTGAGTAGTCGGTATAACTGTCCGAATCGTCGGTTGAGTTCTTGTCTTTTAAGTCTTGTATGTGGGTTCCAAGTCAATCTTTTGTCTAACAGTAAGCCAAGATACCGGACTGTATCTGAGAGAGGAATCGGTAATGAGTTGAAATAAACTGGCGGACAGGATTTTCGTCTAAGAGTGAAGGTTATGTGTTTACATTTGGCTTCGTTCACCTTTACACGCCAGTTATTACACCAGTGTTCGATAAGGAAAAGGTGTCTCTGAAGGTTTAAGGATGCTGTTTCAGGATTGGAACTGGATGATAGGATGGCGGTGTCATCTGCAAAAGTTGCCAGAAAGGTATCAGGATGTGTAGGAATATCAGCAGTGTAAAGGATGTAGAGGATGGGTCCCAAGACGCTGCCTTGAGGAACACCGGCCTCAACGGGATAAAGGTTAGAAAATTCTTCACCACAGCGAACTCGGAAGGAACGGTTCGAGAGATAGGATCGGAGAATGAGGTATAGGGACTGGGGTAAATGGGTTTTCAGCTTGAAGAGTAATCCAGTGTGCCATACCCGGTCAAAAGCTTGCGCAATGTCCAGAAACGCACCAGAACAATACTCTTTGCATTCAAGAGCTGAGGAAATATGGTCTAAAACTCGGAGCCCCTGTTGAACTGTGGAATGCTGAGGACGGAATCCAAACTGATGGGAAGGAAGATTTTGAGATTCTAATATGGGTAGGATACGTTTTAGAAGAAGCCTTTCCAAGATTTTTGAGAGGATGGGGAGTAGACTAATAGGCCTGTAGGATGAAGTGTTGTTGGAAGGTTTACCTGGTTTTAAAAAAAGGATGATGGTGGAATGTTTCCATAACAGTGGAAAATAGGTGGTGCGGAGGATGCAGTTGTAAATATAAGTAAGGAATATAATAGCTTTCTGCGGAAGTTGTCGGAGGATCTGGGAAGTAAGGAGATCGTGTCCAGGAGATTTACGGAGAGTCAGTTTTTGGAGAAGATATTTGACCTCAGAGGGATTAATAGCTTTAGGAGGTAGGGAAAGTGGAATCGGTGACATAAGAAAGTCTTGCACTTTTGCGGTGTGATTGATGTGGGATTCCGGGTGAGGAGTGAATACTTTGGAGAGGTGTGTGGCGAATTCCTCGGCTTTATCTTCATCAGACGCAGCCCAGGAGTTATCACCACGTCGGAGAGGATGGGAAACATGATGGTATTTTAGGATCTTTTTCGTGACATTCCACAGGGAATTATCACGAGCTGATAGAGAGGAGAGGTAGGAATTAAAGGACTGGGAACGGAAGTTCGCCAACTCCCTCTTCAATTGTCTACAATAGAAGTTATAGGAGCGGCGATCTGTTGGGTGTCGGGTGCGCTGCCATAATGATCTTGCTCGGCGTTTGGTGTGGATAAGGTCTATAATAGGTTGTGGAAAATGATTTTGGTCTGGATTTATATTGGAGTGTTTAGGAGAGGAAGCAGTCCAGACAGCTTGTTGGATGGCGGTGGTAAAGGAATAGACGGAATTATCTAGGTCATCTTGGGTTTTGAGGGTTACTCTGAGGTCAATATTATCGGTCAGGATTTGGCGGAAAAGGTTCCAGTTGACAGGGCCTCGGATGAATGATGGTGGAATGGGTTTTGGAATTGGAGTGAGAGATACTTTTAGGATCAGTGGACTATGGTCTGAGGATAGTTCATCAAGGCGAGTTAAAGACAAGTTGAGAGAGCCTAATCCGCTGTGGATAAAGAAGTCGAGGATGTCAGGATTGCGGTTAGGATCGGTTGGCCAGTAGGTAGGGGAGTCAGGAGGCAGGATATTAAAATTTCGGGAGTTGAGTGCAGACAGCAAATTTCGTCCCCGAGAATTCGTGGTTCTGGAACCCCACTGCTGATGCTTGGCGTTTAAGTCTGCACCCAGAATGAAACGATTTTCTAAGGAATCCAGGAAGGATAAAAATTCAGAATTGGAAATGGAATGTTTAGGAGGGCAATATGCAGATGTGAGGGTTACCGGAAAGGAAAAAGTCTTGATTACTATGGCTGTGGCTTGTAGGAAATCATAGGTGGGAAGTGGGAGTAAATGATGAGAGAGGGATTGGTGGACAATGATAGCAGAACCGGCATGGGCTTTACCGTCTGGGTGGTCAGTACGGTATGTCATGTATTGCGGTATTTTGAAGTACTGTTTAGTCGTTAGTCTTGTTTCAGTTATAAGTGCAACATCGATTGTTTTGTCTTGCAACAACGCTGTCAGTTCGTCAGTATGATTTCTAACACCATTCGCATTCCAAAGGAGAATGGATAAGGAGTTAGGTGAAGTCATTTAAGGATTTTTCAAGGCAGGGATAAGATTTGATACTAGATTTGTAAGGAGTGATATAAGCGGCATAACAAGAGATTTGATTTCGGAGATGAACGATGTCATTAGACTGGTAAGATCTGTGGCGTTTGATGGTGGAGGGATATGAGAAATTTGATGTTGAGGAGTTTTTTGAAGGTCAGGTAAACTTTGAGGGATAGATTGTTGTACAATAGATTGAGAATGTTGAGGAAAACGTTGTTCCGGCAGGGCCTCGACTTCATGACTCTGGTTCCCACCTCCAAGCAAGTGGGCAAATGACAAGTTAGAATTTACAAGTTTAGATGGTTCTCTTCTGCTTCTGATTGGTGTAGCTGTTTCATTCGGATCCTGAGGTTTTTGGTATCTGGTTCTGAGTTTCTTGTAGATTTCACATCCCTTGTAGTTAGCCGGGTGGTCCTTGAGGCACAGAGCACATACAGCGGGTGTAGATCTTGATCTTGTACATTCTTCAGTTTTATGCTGTTCACCGCATTTCACACAGCGTGGTATGTGATGGCAATAACTTTTGGTATGACCATATGCCTGACAGTTATGGCACTGGACTATTTCTTTCTTTGTGTAAGGTTTTTCAACTTTTACACGGGTATAGTACAGTCTGCTGAGGTCATAGATTTTTTCGACTCCTTCTGATGGTTCCAAGTCCACGAAGAATAGAGGCAGTGGACTTTTATCTTTTAGAACGTTGGTGACTTGCCTCACTTGGAATCCTAATTCTGTCAGTTCTTCTTTGATTGCTTCAACGGGTGTTGAGGAATGTAGGTTTCTGATTACGACCCTTAATGCTCTCTCTTGGCGCAGCTGATAAGTATGAAAGTCAGCTTTGGTCTCAGTCAGATATTTTACAATCTTTCTGTAGGTTTCAGCAGTAGTCGGAGATATTTTAGTATCATTGGTTCTACTTATACAATAATAACTATTAGGATCTGTTACTTTGTTTAAATGCGCACACATCAGTTTAAAATTTTTAATATTTTTAACAAATATTGGTGGAGGTAGTGGTTCTCTGGGTATAGGAGAAGATTCCATGGTTTCTTTTTCATTTTGGAGGATCTGAAATGGATTCGGTGTAAAAAACGGAGATTCATCAGTTATTCCTTGTGATGATGTGCTGGGCTGTGGTTCAGATCCTAATGAGGTAGCTGACGCGGTCGCTGGTGGAATCATTTTTTTATTTTGTTCACGGCGGGGTCTCTGTTTTGTAGGAGACGAGTTAGAACCTGCAGATCTAGATCTTTTACTTGCAGACTTTGAGGACATGACTTGATGAAAATATCTCATTGATTAAGAAAATAATAATAATAAATAAATAATGAGATAAGAATTAAAGATAAAAGAAAGATAATTAAAAGAAAAGCAAGCCCGAGCTTGCCGAGCTAGCGGCAATCAGCTGATCAGTGACCCTCCTTTCACTTTTTCGTGATTGTACAAAGTAAATTATAACTTTGCTTACCGAAACTTCTCCAATATTCACTGCCGTAATATTCCTGAGGTCTAGTGATGTTCTCCAGACTGAATTCTAGCGAATTCCTACTGAAAAAAGCAAAAATCTGAGAGACGATGTAACGTATGACTGTTATCATCGAGCGCATCGCTATGGCTTTAGATTCGAATTAATATATTATGTTGGATACATTTTAGTATAGATTGCTCAGATTAAAATTATTTTTCTGACGAGCATCTGAAATATTCAAGGAAATATGAAGTTTTGTATTTTAATGAATTTTCCTTTCGTATCTAATCGCCTTGACTCGAATTAAATACCGATAAGACGAAATTTACGATTAGTAGCAGAAACGGTGGCAATTTTGGTGATATTGATGTATCAGGGCATACTTTTGAACACGTAGAGAAATTCAAGTATTTAGGTTCAATTATAACTAGAAAGAATGAAATCCAGGAAGAAATAAAGTCCCGGTTAAAGGTGGGAAATGCGTGTTATTATTCATTTGCTAAGTTACTTAGTCCGCGGCTTCTATCTAGAAACTTAAAGGTTAGAATTTATAAAACTATTATTCTTCCAACGGTTCTTTACGGATGTGAAACGTGACCGCTAACTTTGAAGGATGAACAACGGCTTAAGGTTTTCGAAAATAAGGTATTGCGTAAAATATTTGGTCCGAAGATAGATGAGGTCACTGGGGAGTTTAGAAGGTTGCACAACGCGGAATTGCGGAACTTGTTTCCTGTGAATATAATTGAGCTGATTGCCTCGCGGAGACTCAAATGGGCGAGTAAAGTTGTTGGGCTCGATGACGAGCGGATTCCGAGAAGGTTGGTATTTGCTGATCCGACTGGTAGGCGTCCGAAAGGTAGGCCGAAGCGTAGATGGGAGGATTGCGTTAAGGCTGATCTCGGAAGCTTGGGCTTGATTGGTGAACATTGGACGAGTCTGTGTAGGCAGAATTTGGTGGTATCGGCATCGAACCTTCGGGTTCGCTAAGCCTATTATTATTATTATTATCTAATCGCCTTGGACTGATTTCGCTACACTTTCAAGCAGAGAGACGTACAGTTAAGAAATCCGAAAAATATTTGGAAACAATTGAGACCAGTCCTAAGTGTTTGTGGGATGGGTAATTTTTGAAATATCAGTGCGTACTTTGGGCGTGTCTCGAATGTATTTTGCTACACTTCAGAACAGCAGGTCTTCTGGATTCGTTTTTAGCCGCTAAATAAATGTTCCAGGCTTACGTTCGATAGGTAATTATTGTTGATGTCAGAGTTTGGAAGCCTTGTGCGCTTTTCACTACACTCTTGAGCATTGTAAAAATTACTCATCGATTATACACCCTGAATTTGACTCATACTTTTTTTCAATTATTTTCTGATTTAAAACTGCACGCCTTGTACAGTAGAGCAAATTCAGTAACATACGAAAGTAGAACTCATTTCCTCGCTCAATATTTAGCTAGGTATTGCCACTAAAACATTTAATAGTTCAGTTTGGGCGTCTGAAGAGCTTTTAGGTAAAATTTAAACATTATAAAAATTACCCATCGTACATACTTATGAATTGAACTCATATTTTTCCAAATATTTTTCTGATTTCAAAACTGCTGTGCTTGTTAAGTAAAAGTACAAAATCCTTCGTAAAATCCTCAATGCTCCTTACTTTGTCACCAACAAATTCATCCATAAAGACCATAATGTCCCATTTGTTGCCGATTTTTCCCGTACGAGGTATCAATCCTTCCATGACAAACTCCTGGGAAATTGTCCTAATCCTTTCGTTTCAATCCTTTCTTCCTCTTCAATTCCTGACAATCCTCCGAGGCGTCAGAAAAGGAGATGTCCCCGTATATTTTTAGAGTTCTTCCATTGGGAAGCTTCTCTACACGTGTTTCATGGCTTTTTATATTTCATTCAAATTTACTTGTTGTATTACTTGTTATAAAGTTGTAAATTCCAATAAATAAATATATTAAAAAAAAGTAAGCAACTTAAAAAAGTACAGCAAAATCAGTCCCAGGCGGTAAAATACCAAAAATTTACAATATTTAGGTAGGAATTGCCACTAAAACATTTAATAGCTCATTTCGAAGAGCTTTTAGGTAGCATTATAAAAACTACCTATATACATACATTCTTAATTGAACTCTCTTTTTTTACAAAATTTTTGCGTATTTCAAGTCAAAATTTCCTGTTCTAAACTGAGCCAACTACTTACGGACGGTGCTTTCTCCCTTATACTTCACACCCCATTCTGGTAAGCGTATAAAATGCGTATTTTCTTTCTCGGGAATAAAAAAATAAATTAAATTACGAAAGTTTTTTTTTTCTCTTCTCTCCCTTAAAATATTAAATAGCTCATTTCGGAGGACTTTTAGGTAGCATTATAAAAATTACCTATGTAGATACATTCTTAATTGAACTCTCTTTTTTTACCAAACATTCGCGTATTTCAAGTCAAAATTTCAGGGTCTGAACTAAGTCAACTACTTACGGATGGTGCTTTCTCCCTTATGCCTAATCCTCATCCACACTAAAAATTCTGTTAAGCGTCTGAAATGCGGATTTTCCTCCTTGGGAATAAAAAAATTAATTTAATGACGAAAGTTTTTTTTTTTTATTTCCCTTCTTCCCATTAAAAGATTTAATAGCTCAGTTCGAAGAGCTTTTAGGTACAATTTTAAACATTATAAAAATTACCCATTCTACATACGAGTACATTCTGAAATAAACTCTCTTTTTTTTTTTCAAATATTTTTCTGATTTAAAAACTGCAGTCCTTGTTGCGTAAGAGTTTAGCGAAATCAGTCCCAGACGGTAAAACAAGAATGTTTAACTCATTTTGCTGCTCAATATTTAGGTAGATATTGTCACTAAAACGTTTTAAAAAAGAACAGAATTTTAAATCATCATTATAACTTACAAAAAAATGTATTACTGTTCAAATAACAGTATTTTAATTTATTATGTATTAAACAATAATCAGTTTCATAAATTGTAGATTTTGAGGATTTCGCATCTGAAGACATGATAAATAATCTAAATAGCAGTGGCTATGAGATGTAGTGAAGGATGAAAAATGTTGTAGCAAGGAATAAGGTAATTAAAGTTAGTTAGTTTAAAATAGTTATGACAAATTGCTGAGCTTCATTTTTTAAAGAAAAATATTTAAATAATGTAATTTTATTCAATAGTGAAAGTATAAATAAATTGTTTCAGTCTTGAAAATGGGGAAACAACCCCGAAACGTCGACTAGGATGAAAAATAATTAATGGACTAATGAAATAAAGTGATTAGATGATGAATGGAAGGTAGTATGTGCTTTTTTAAATGTTCCAATTAAGAAAACTTCCAAAAAAATTAAAAAAGAAAAGAAGATAAATAATCGTTGGAAATATTAAAATTCTAAACAAAAACTTAATTATTAGAAGCATGGCATATCCCAAATTTAATACAAGATTGTTTTTTTTTTAAACCGGTCTATCTTCAATTGTAACACGGTAATTTAACCAACCTACTCTACAATCTACTTCTGAAACTGGTTTTTAATATTTTGATGAATAAATTACAGGCTTCATAATTCCTTTCTATGTGGTTAACCGCGAAAGATGTTGCAGAAAACATAATAGGATTTGTTAGTTTATTTATTCAACGTCTCTTTATGCTACTATGGCTAATCTGACGATGCTACAATCGGAGTCCTGAATTTTGCCAATCCAGGTTTTATTAGGATAGAGTTCTTTAACGCGTACCTGACATCGCACAGGTAAAAGGGGACCACCCTTTAACGTCCCCTTCGAAGGACGGCATAACTAAGGATTTTTCAATCCAATTAAAAAATTCTAGGACCACCTGCGGGTTCGAACCCGTGACATTTGGAATAGGATGTATAATAATGTGGGAATATTGTACAATACAATAATGTGAATTATTCTACAATACAAAATATAGAGAGATGACAAAAAAAAAAAAAAAAAAAAAAAAAAAAAAAAAAAAAAAAAAAAAAAAAAAAAAAAAAAAAAAAAAAAAAACCTACACCACTAAAACTTATGATGGGTCTTGGGCTCGGTATATATAGAGATGCGTGATGTTTCTAGGCAGTGCAATGAGGTGATATAAGGTTTCATCACGCTCACCCGACAGGTTTTTCCCCAATTTTTTGGTACCCACTTTATAGAGGCTGTGTCTACCTCAGGAGGGTCTCCATACCCTAGGGTCGCCACAGACTGAATTTACAGAATAAATGATATTCAGCCCTAGCCGGGATTCGGACCCAGGACCCGGAGAACAGTAGACTAGTGCTCTATCCACTAGACCACGTCGCTCCATAAAGAGATGACTAGATGTCACAAACTATTCGATGGTTAATTTTTGGTGATGTTAGAGAGTACATTGGACGGGTCCTCTGCGTATTCCGCTATACTTTATAACATCAAGTCGTGCGGTTCTGTCTTTAGACAATTACTAACAATTATTTAAAATTACTCCCAGGTGTATGTTCGATGTGTAACCTAAATCTGCTTCTGGCTCCCGGAATAAGTGATTTATGTTTTTCATTCTAATCCTTAGCGATAGATACGTTACCTCACTAGGATCAGGTGGTAGCGCGGTTGCGATACCCAGGTCGGTCTCTCCTTCGTAGAGCTCGCCGACGTAGGGAGGAACCGCCTGCTGGGCCCTCGACCTCTTGCGGCTGCTCCAGGCCAGCCTAACCGCGAGGAGGGCGAGGAGGCAGACCAGGCCCCCGCCGATAGACACTGCCAGGTAGAGGCTCAGCCGCTCCTTGTTATCTGTAACATAAATTATTTTATTTTAAAATGAATATTAAATTATATTTACTATACATTATAACATAAATCAAACTATTTTGAGGGTGTATAGTCGACTGTAGAAACTATTATAGGTGGAATAGTCAGGAATCAGTCATTTTTGAAAAGTTTTTAATTTTGCCAACGTTTCGGCTCAAGCTTGTGAGCCATCATCAGGGCATTACTGAGCCATGTCCAAGCATAAACGGAGTTTATGCTTGGACATGGCTCAGTAATGCCCTGATGATGGCTCACAAGCTTGAGCCGAAACGTTGGCAAAATTAAAAACTTTTCAAAAATGACTGATTCCTGACTATTCCACCTATAATAAATCAAACTAAAGATAGCTAACGATTAAATACAGTTTCGAAGAACTATCAGCCAAGATCAATCCCAAAACTTAAAATTGTTGTGTATTTAAAATATTACAAATGTGCTGAGTAAAAAGTAAACTGCAAAAATGATAGGCATCGGGAAGAAACTACCAAGCGACACCCCTTCCTAGGCTTTAATTTATGATAGAAGGTCTCTCCTCCAGCTTCCTTCCAGCCTACTTCTAACAGGCATTTCAGTTAATGACATGTAATTTTTAAGTCTGCTGTCGTGACCATGTTTACTGTAAAAACGAGAATTTTTGCTGAGCTATAAATCTGTGAAGTGAAATGTTATAATGTGGCAATTGCACACATTTTAGTAGATTGCCCACAGTACGCCACTTGCTTAAAGAAAATAGGCATCGAAAGATTAGACACTTAATTAGAGCCGATTTTCCTGAGGTCTGGTGCCAATCAGAGGTGATTCCAATTTTGAAAATTGGTCAAGATAAGAGATACTCTACAAGCTACAGGCCAATTTTCTTAACCAGCTGCTTGTGCAAAGTTATTGAACGCATGGTAAATAAAAGACTTACCTGGGTTCTGGAAAACAATAATTACATCCAAAAACTAGTTTCAATCCTAGCTTCCTCTACCATTCCTGACAATCCTCCGAGGCGTCTGAAAAGAAGATGGACTCGAGACCTTCTAGTGTAGATCACCTAGTGGAGTGTTGCCAATGGGCATATTCTCTTCACGTCTTTTCATGTATATTATCTATATTATGAGCCAATTTACTTGATGTATTTACTAATACAGTTGTAAGTTTCAATAAATTAATAAATAAAAAAAAATAAACATCCAAAATTTTCAGTGTGGATTCCGTAAAAGTAGATCCACAATGGACCATTTAGTTCAAATGGAGGCGGAACTCCAATACACATTTACTCAGGATGAACAAGCCATCGCTATTTTCTTTGACATGCACAAGACATTCGACAAAACCAATACTAATGTAATCCTGAAAAAGTTAATGTCATTAGGATTCCGAGGTAACATGCCAAACTTCATTTGTAAATTTCTTAGCCATCGCTATTTCAAAGTTCGAGTAAGGAATTCATTGTCCATGCCACATGAACAAAGAAATGGTGTCCCACAAGGTTGCGTTCTTAGCACAACGCTTTTCATTCTCGCAATCAGTGACCTGGCCACCAATTTACCTCGTGGAGTCAAACCAATGCTGTTTATATACGATCTGGCAATCTTTTGTCGATCCAAAGATTTGCTATCAATAAAAGATAAGCTACAAACTTCATTAAATCGATTAAACGAGTGGTCACAAAACTCTGGACTGAAGTTTTCGGAAGCTAAAACAAAATGTTTGTGTTTCAGTAGAAGAAGAAATCTCCCCGACCTACCAGACCTCCTACTTAACAACGTTCCTTCACCCTACTTTAATATTTGTAGATTCTTGGGATTGGAATTTGATAGACGCCTTACGTGGGAAAATCACATGAAATCCTTGAAAGAAAAATGTGTAAAAAAACTTAATATACTTAAAGTCTTAACTGGAACAAGTTGGGGTGCAGATCGCATCACTTTACTCAAGATATACTTATCAATAATATGTACAAAGATGGAGTATGGCTGCTTTGTCTTTGGCTTGGCAAAAAGGGACAATCAGGGTAAACTCGATGAAGTACACCATGCAGGCATACGAATTTGCAACAGAAGCTTTCAGGACCAGCCCTTCTCTAAGTCTATGTGCAGAATCTGGCTTACCACCACTATCCTACCGACGCGATAAATTGGCCATAAATTATATCACAAAATTAGTCACACAAGCTACTCACTCTGCTCACGTATAGTTCTTTAAATCCAAATATTCGGCGAAATTTCAACTAAAGACCAACCCAACATTACCATTAGCAGAAAGAATGTCGTCCGTTGTTAACGAGTTAAAATTAATCAATATAACTTCAATAGAAAACAAAACACTACCATGGAAATTTCTGAAACCCCATGTATATCTTGAGTTGGCTAAATATAGTAAACGAAATTCCAAATTAATAAATTTTAAAGACCACTTTGAGAAGATAATCAGCGCATTACCCAGCCACAAATTAATTTTCACGGATGGTTCTAAATCAGACTCATCCACTGGTTCAGCTTTCGTCACATCAGAATGCACCTACAAGTCGAAACTACATCAATATTGTTCCATCTATACAGCTGAAGTGAATGCGATCGCAATGGCCCTTGATCATTCCACAACACTCCCAATAGAGAATTTCACCATAGCCTCAGATGCATTGAGCGCTCTAAAATCACTACAGAATATGCATTCAAGTCATCCAGGAATTTTAAGAATCCTGGAATTAACCAAAGTAATGTCTGAAAATGGAAAAAGAATCAATTATGTGTGGATACCAGGTCACATGGGAATAAGAGGAAATGAAATAGCAGATAAGGCTGCCAAAGAAGCTCTCACTCTCTCTGGTCGTGGTAGGGCACTGCTCACACCATCAGAGCTAGCACGCCCTCTAATAGCAAATGTATGGAAAATGGGATGAAGCATTAAAAACAGTTATCCAAGCAAACTGAAAACCATTAAGAAAGAAGTAAAGTATTGGAAAACCTCAAGTCGCAGCAACCGCAGGGAGGAGGTGGTCTTGGCCCGCTTGAGAATAGGGCACACAAGGTTAACACATGGGCATTTAATATGTAAAGAGTTGCCCCCAAGATGTCAGCATTGTAGGGAAATCCTAACAATTACCCATGTGTTCGAGGAATGTCCCTTCTACACTAGACAACTGGACCAAAAGGGAATACCCCACAATGTCGCGGTTGCATTAGGAAACGATGGGAATAGAATTGACCAATTAATGTGCCTCCTTTCTGAAATGGACTTTTATAAGAGGATTTGAGGACTTACTTTATGTTTATTTATTTATATTTATCTTTATTTATTTGTATTGTTATTTAATTTTTCATAAATATCGTCTACTAATATAACTTGATATATGTTTATTTTTTACTAATGCTGTCATATTTATTTTTATTACAGATTATTCTTTTTTTTATTATCTGTTTTAATTAATACTATTATTAATTATATTAAATATTATTAATTATATTAAATTATAATAATTATATTAAATATTAAAAATTATATTATTAAAAAGTTATTTGTTCTAAATTCATTTTCTAAAATGAGCTATTTATACTATTATGTGTGTATAACTATTTATGTGTGTATTATTTGTTTATTATGTATTATCTGTATGTATGTATTCATGTATTATGGATGTATTACTTATTATGTATATCATTATTGTCTATTATGTATTATTATTTGTTCATAATTTATTCGTTTATTGTGTATTATTATTATTTGTTTTAGTGTATTATTATTTAGTGTATTATTATCATTTGTTATATTAGTTCATTATTTATTTTAATTAGTATTATTATTTAATATTTCAACTAAAACCATAATTGTTTGTTTCAAAAACGTGTATCTTATAGTGAGTTAGATATTATGTATCTAAGTGTATCTTATAGTGAGTGCTGGCACTGATGACCAAATGTTTTGTGCCAATAAATAAATCAAAAACCAAAACCGGATAACGCCTTGGACCACTAATATGTGGAACATGTATCACGCTTCTGACATAAAACATATTGTAACAACATGCAAATATAATATGACTCCAGATCAAAACGCAATATACCCTGTACTGAGATCAAAACCCAATTATAACCTTGGCTTTGAGTGTCAATACACACACACACACATATATATATATATATATATAATATATATATATATATATATATAAGTTATGGACGGCGAGTCGGTATCAGCTTAATACCAACTCTTTCATATAAACAATGCGATAATGTATAAATAGAGGATTATAGAGAATAAAGTCAGTCTTAACACAGTTGCCGTGTGAGTCATTTATGCACCCCTTCTTCACTTATTTTTATTTTTTTTATTAAGTTATCCGAGACTTCATAACTGGTGCCGAAACCGGGAACTCAGTTTGTAGTGCTTAAAGTTTTTTTTTTATTAAGCTTCTTCTTTTACGTACCATTTTTTTTCTTTTCTTTAAAATCAACGACTGACATGGCAGAAAACGTTTTAAGACCAGAAACCCTCCAAGTACCTGGAGTACCAGTAGAGATGCCAGCGGAGATCCCAGTCCATCCAGTGGAGATGCCTCCGTTACCACGGGAGACTATAGCAGAGGCCCACGCAAACACTTTAGCCTGGCTAAAAGTGAAAGCGGCAAATGCACAGGACCTGAGAATGGCGATTTCGGATGTGGAAAAATTTACTGGGCAAACGGGAGAACTAAACCATTTCCTGAAGAATTGCGACCGCATTATGTCCCGCATCGAGATTAAAGTAGCGGATGGGATACTAGGAGAAGGAGATGCGGAGTCACTGAAGCCGATCTGGTGTGTCGCGTAAAGCGAAGCGTCCTCAACTTTATACAAGCGGACGAGGAGACCCCATGGGCTGTGGTAAAAGAACGGCTCAAGAAAGCTTACGGGGGCGGCAGATGGAGTCTCGAGGAAGACATCTTCCAGATGTTTAGGGAAGTGAAACACCCCCGTCAGTCCAGCGGACAGTACGCAGGAGAGTTGCTCGTGCGGTTCCACAAGATAACAGAGAAGCTACGAGAAATCATGAGCGCAGTAGAGGTGTCAGCTAGAATGGACTTCCTGTCGCCAATTCTTTTAGTGCAGTTGGCCAGGGAAACGGGAAGAAAAGATGGTTTCCCCAAAGGTCGTTCCTTCGTAGAGTGCGCCCAAGAGCTAATGGATGCTAGCGCACGAGATGAGGAGACACGGATGGAAGTGGAAGAAAACGGGTGGAGCCGTGTAACCTACAGGAGAGCCAGGCCCAACCCTGGGCCATGGAAGAAGAAGGAGCCAGAGTATGAAAGACGGGAGAGGGTCCCTAATGACGGCAGAAGGCAATCTCAGCGGAAGACCAGTCCCGCTGGAAGGCGTGAGGAAAGACGTTGCCACGGATGTGGGAAGACGGGGCATTTAGTGGCACAATGTCCGAGGACGAAATGCTTTGAATGCGGGACGGAAGGACACATCGCTAGGCAGTGTCCGTACATCTTCCGCCAACGGGATGTGGCCAGAGGAGAACCAATGGAGGTAAACGCCCAAAGGATGTGGAAGAGGAGAAGAGAGACAGCAGATTCCACTGACAGTACTGGGACATCCGAGACGGACGATGACGAACCAGGATGCAGCAGCAGAGAAGGACGCAACGGAGGTCGGCGGGGTGAAAGACGGGTGGCGGCAACGGAGAGGAGGGTACGAACAGATGCCTGAGGAGCGTGTCAGAGGAGCGGCGACCGCACGATAGTAAACCACAACATCAGAAGCGAGTGCGGCGGTCTGCCTATCATTAGAGTCGAGAAAGGTGTGAGATGTCTAGTGGATACAGGGAGCTCCAGCACCATCATGAGTAGGCGAGCAGCGGAGTTGATGTGTCGTGACGGGGGGCAATCCAGCCACAGGTATGTAGATGTAAATTGATTACCCTGGGTGGGCCGTGCGAGGTAGACGGGGAAGTACGTCTGGGCTTAGAACGGTGGGCGACTGGGGGAGGTGACATTACGGTTCATATGGTCAGAAGCATGCCCCGCGAATATGGAGCGATCATAGGGTGTGATTTGTTAGGGAAGGTAGGGGCGAAAATTAGGAGCAAAGGGGGGCGTTGGGTAATAAAGATTGGGAAGAGAACCTACCGGTGCAGGGATCTCGTTAGGGACGGGAGGATAGGAGCGGTGAGCAGAGTACGGGACTGGAGGACAGAATTGAGGGAAGAGTATCGAGACATTTTCTTCAACGAAACCGAAATCCTGGGAGCAACCGGAAAAACCGTGCACGAGATTCCTCTGAAACAAGATAGGGTAACATACGTGAAGGAACGGCGATACCCTCAGGCACTCAGGGAGCACATCAGGGAAGAAATTCGGGATCTGAAGAGTCAGGGTATCATTGTAGATAGCACGTCCCCGTTTAATAGTCCCCTGTGGATAGTGAAAAAGAAAAGTGCACCGGGAGAAAATAAAGAAAAATATCGATTGGTGGTCGATTTCCGGAAACTAAACGAAAATACGGTGGATGAAAAGTATCCCATTCCCAGATTCGACGACATCCTCGACAGGCTAAGCGGGGCTACTATATTTAGTACGCTCGACCTTAAAGCGGGGTACCACCAAATTAAGATGCACCCCAAGGATTGCCACAAGACGGCTTTTACGTTTGAACGCGGACATTACGAATTCCGTAGGATGCCGTTCGGCTTGAAAAACGCGCCGATAACGTTCCAACGATTAATGGACGAGTTTTTGAGGGGAATAGACGAATCGGTCTGTCAAGTGTACATGGACGATTTGGTCGTTTTTAGTCAAACAGAAGCCCAGCATATCGTACACCTGCGGAGCGTATTTGATAGGGTAAAGCAGTTTGGCCTCAAGCTGTCCCCGGACAAGTCTTTATTGGGCCAGGAGGAAATTAATTTTTTGGGCCACACTATTTCCAAACATGGGGTGAGCCCCGATAAGACAAAGGTAGAAGCAATACAAAGGATGGCGGTGCCGCGGGATGTCAAGGGTATACGGCGGTTACTTGGGACTTTGAACTATTATCGGCGGTTCATCCCAGAAATGGCCGCGTACTTGGTGCCCCTTAATAACCTGCTCAAAAAAGGGAAGAAGGTGGTGGTGACGCCCGAGATGGAGAACAACATCAGACGTTGTATGGCAAGGCTGCAGGAAGAGCCCGTGCTTGCCTTCCCCGCTTCTCGCGGTGCTTCAACATCACGACAGATGCCAGTGAATATGCGTTGGGTGCGGTATTATCTCAGGAACAGGTCGAGGGGGACCGCCCTATCGCGTACGCTAGCCGACGTCTCACGGATGCGGAAACGCGGTATAGCGCCCTGGAACGCGAATTGTTGGGGATCGTCTGGGCCATCGAACATTTTCGGCCTTACATTTTCGGCAGAAAATTCAAGGTCCACACGGACCATCGTCCCTTACAATGGGTGGGCACTTTGAAGGAATCTTCGGCGCGGGTCACCCGGTGGAAGGAATTTCTTAGCCAATACAATTTTGATATTGTGTATAAGCCGGGTAAAGAAAACGTGGTGGCGGACTGGCTGTCCCGGGCCATTGTAGTTAACGCGGTGGAACAAGAAGTGGGTAACCGTCTGGGGAACTCCAGCGCTTTATCAGGGATTGGACGCCGGACGGGGAGGGCGAGCGAGCCCCTGCAGAGGTCGAGGCTACGGAAATCGAGAGTTCGGCGGATGAGAGAGCCACGCATATGGAAGAGCTGGAAGAAATTATCAACGACAAACCCAGGCAGATCATTCGGAAGACGAGGACGGCGGGGTTGCTCAAGCTTGAATACAGCCAGTTCGTAAAAACCAAAATTACGACGATTTGGTCGCAGCCGGGAGTCAGCGAGGAGGGGATTTGCCGTGCTCTTAAGGACGCTTCTAAGCCCGGCAAAACGCATTACTTGTATGTCGGGAATAATACCGTGTGGGACAAGATCAAGCGCCTCTGGCGGGAAGAGAAAATTGGGGTGGATAGGTCGTTCGTTCGATGCGCGCTGATGGTGGAATCGATCAGGGACACAGAGCGCCAACGGGAAGTGACGGTGGCGTACCATCAGGGTAAGACGAATCATCGCGGAGTCACCGAGCCCTTACAGGCTCTGAAGCGGAGGTATTTCTGGTGGGGCATGCGGAAGACGATTCACGATGTCATCGGAAGCTGCGACGTATGCCTCACTACGAAGTATGATCGTCATCCCCCCCAAACCTTACAAGAGGAGACGCTTACCGCGGAGGGCCCTTTGCGGGATTTACAGATCGACACGTTTACCTGGCGTGGGTATAAGTGGGTGACGGTTCTGGATACCTTCAGTAAAGTTGCGATGGCGTACTTGGTCCAGCAGCGGTCGTCGGAAGCGGTGTTGGAAGCCTTGCGGACGTGGTTCCAATTCTACGGAGTCCCCGACCGGATAGCGTCTGACAGTGGCATGGAGTTTGACAACGCTCGTGTCCGGGCGGAAGCTAAGATCTTGGATTTTACATGGCACCTCAATACACCGGGGCACCCGAAGAGCAGGGGTGGAATTGAACGCCTTCACAGTACGTTAAGTGACCACTTGCGGGTATATCAGGTGGCCAACGGGTTGGACCCGGATGTGGCTATGGCGAAGGCGGTTGCGGCGTACAATCACTCCGTACATACGGTTACGGGCTTCACGCCGTTCGAAATTCTGTTCGGCTTGCGGGATCGCCAGAGGGACTGGTCGGAGACCGTTGCGGGCGCCGAACCTTTGGATCGGGCAGTTGCTAACCGAGTGTATTGGTGAAACGTTGGGGCAAGGTCGGAGAGAGGATCGGGGCCGAGAAACGGCGACGGGTTGCTAAACATAACCTGGGTCTTAGAGATCTTGCGGGGGACATTAAAATCGGGCTGGTTGTGTACCGTCGGAGGGGTTCGAACCGAGGAAAGGAGTTAGAGAGGTACGAAGGCCCGTTTCGCGTGGTCGCTATTCGCGAACACAACGTGGTCACCCTTGAGAGCCTGAACAACCCTCGAAAGCGTCGAACCGTGCACCTGGAACAGTTGAAACTTCCACCTTCTGATTCGCCGCGTGCCTAGTGGCCCGGTTTGCCCCGTCGGCCCGACGTTGCTCAGCGTTTCTCTCTTCATTTCTTTTTCATTTTAGTTTGTTTCACAGTGTTGTGCTTCTTTTTTATTTTTTTTTTTACAGTGCTTTGGTTCCTAGTGATTCAGAGTTTGACATATGGGTTATAACTTTTGTTTCTTACTACTTGTTATGGAGATTTTCCTTTTTCTTTCTTATTGTACTATTGTATATTATGTTATTTTCAGAGTTTACTCTGTGTATTATTGTATATTATGTTGATTATTATTGTACTAGTGTATCGTATGTTCTTTTCTGAGTTCCTTCTTATTGTATTATTGTATATCTTTTTGATTCTTATTGTACTGTTGTATATTATGTTCTTTTCGGAGTTTCTTCTTTTGTATATTATGTTTTGTTGGCTGACCGATCGCACCGGCTCCCCGCTTGGATCTGTAAGTTTACGAGGGATATTCGTAAACTGGCGGGGGGGAGTTATGGACCGAGGCGAGTCGGTATCAGCTTAATACCAACTCTTATCATATAAACAATGCGATAATGTATAAATAGAGGATTTATAGAGAATAAAGTCAGTCTTAACACAGTTGCCGTGTGAGTCATTTATGCACCCCTTCTCTCACTTATTTTTATTTTTTTTATTTAAGTTATCCGAGACTTCATAACTTATATATATATATATATATATATATATATATATATATATATATATATATATATATGTGTGTATATATATGTGTGTGTGTGGTGATTTTTTTGGGGGGATTAAAAAAGTTCAATAATGAACATAATAAGCCAAAATTGGAACTTTTGCATTATACAAAACATACATTTTCGCTCTAAAAGTTATTTATACGAGAATCTGGGTAAAAATGTGTCAGTAACAAAAATACCTTGTTTGTTTTGAGCCCTTCGGAGAATTAATAATTGGAGTGTAATTTGTGGGGCTTCAAAAAGTAGGGCTCCAATTACTTGGGATGGGTGGCAAGAGCATCCATTTTTCAATACAATTAAAAAGAGAGAACACGGTAAAAACAAGTTTTTATTTTTTTAAATATGTTTACATAAGTTTAAAACTGTAAAAAAACACCGTGTTAAAAAAATACATATATAAGTTTTCTACTGTCTATGTTCTTAGGTTACAGTCAATAAATAGAGAAGAAAAACCAACAGTGGAAAACGAAAAAAAATTGGGAATTAGATCAACACACGGTACTCAGGCATGATTATGAGAACAATAAATTCTCGAAACATTGCTTAAATAAAATTGTTTATTTATTGAATGAGACCTAATAAATATATATAGATAGGTAGAGAACTGTTTCCTGGGTCTCGGATCTGGCAGAAACATTAATTACTCCGTCATTTCAGCCGTGGAAGGGGCTGTTACTCTTTTAACTCAGGGAAAACCCTGGGTTTAAGGAGACCCATTCCCGGCCTCTGTAAAGTGGTTACCCGAAAATATAGTGAGGGAATCTGGCGGCTGAGCATGACCTCGACCGAGAACCTTTGATTACAAAGGTACAGTTATTTGATTAATTTTTTAAAAATTTAAAACGCAATGATAAACTGTGACTTGCGGTGACATTACTTTAATCTTAGGACCTGATACATTTCAGGTGCTTCAGGGAGTTGTTATTGTCTACATCGATCGTTAAGTTATGAAAAATAACAAATGAGTTTGTGTTGAGATGGATCTTAAAATAAAAGGATAGAAATAAAATTTCTATCAGACACAAATGACAGTTTTATTTATTACATGATAAGGAGAATTTACGATTTTAAGAAGAATTATGGAATAGACATCAGATGGTTTATAGGGAATTAAAACAAAAATCATTTGATCTTTCTTTAATATTTTTAATCTAAAGTACTAAAAAATATATATATTTTTTTTAAGACTCAAAACACAAGACAGACTGATCGTAATTAAAATCATCTGTTTGAAGCCGTATCTATTGCCATTGTTAATTTTACTCAGTTAATTTTAATATTCTGGGTTCCCTTGCTAATTTTAATTTACATTTCCTTTTTCTTTTTTTATTATAAAACTCAGCAGATCTGCTTATTGTATAAGTAGGAGCCAAATTATATTATTTTCAACATATGTAACATTATTCTAAATACGTAATAAAATTAATATAATACTGAATGTAGCATTTACTACACCCTTGCTTAAAATCGGCGCTACATCTATTCCTGGACATCTCGTTCAGTTGTCCCGATGCTGTAACTATTTATCTTAGAATTTCAACTAATCTCAACTAAACCAAAACCAAGTATAGAAGCAATTGACCTCATGCATAGAGTAGTCTATCCCTCCAGAGATGGTTTGATCTTCCACATCTTCTTGTTTTAGTGGTATAATTGAGTGGATGGAATGAGAATTTGGTCTCTTAGGCTTCCGTACACACCCAGACTGGTTCATTGTCAGTAGATTCCACTCGAAATGGAATGTAGTATTTTTCTCTCACATATAGCTGGTTTAACTGTCTTATAAATTTCTAGTTAGTATATGTACCGCTGAAGCGAGATTTTCAAAATATCTTCATGGTTATCGTAACAAAATCTGGATGTCTTAGAAGCCATCGACAGCCAATCTCCAATTACCTCTATTTTAAGACCTATATTTAACGAATG